>JAQJVL010000198.1:1289013-1474013 GCA_035578905.1 Stictocephala bisonia
GGGGTGAATGACCATTTGTTGTTTAGTTTTAGAATTGTAACACATTTTAAATATTTTTGTATATAATATTGACGATTGCATGTCACCTTAAAAATTTTTACTACGCAATAAAAATAAAATAAAATAAATTTTAAAATCTCCAAGAGGAGGGTAAACGTATGGCTGAGTAGATGTAACTATCTCCTAGAAGAAGATAAACGTACGGCTGAAAAGCTGTAACTATCTCCTAGAGGAGGTCAGACGTACGACTGAGTAGCTGTAACTATCTCCTAGAGGAGGGTAAACGTACGGTTGAGTATCTGTAACATCCTAGAGGAGGGTAAACGTACGGCTGAGTAGCTTTAACTATCTCCTAGAGGGGGGTAAACGTACGGTTGAGTATCTGTAACTATCTCCTAGAGGAGGGTAAACGTACGGTTGAGTATCTGTAACATCCTAGAGGAGGGTAAACGTACGGTTGAGTAGCTGTAACTATCTCCTAGAGGAGGGTAAACGTACGGTTGAGTATCTGTAACATCCTAGAGGAGGGTAAACGTACGGCTGAGTAGCTGTAACTATCTCCTAGAGGAGGGTACGTACGGTTGAGTATCTGTAACATCCTAGAGAAGGGTAAACGTACGGCTGAGTAGCTGTAACTATCTCCTAGAGGAGGGTAAACGTACGGTTGAGTATCTGTAACATCCTAGAGGAGGGTAAACGTACGGCTGAGTAGCTGTAACTATCTCCTAGAGGGGGTTAAACGTACGGTTGAGTAGCTGTAACTATCTCCTAGAGGAGGGTAAACGTACGGTTGAGTATCTGTAACATCCTAGAGGAGGGTAAACGTACGGCTGAGTAGCTGTAACTATCTCCTAGAGGAGGGTAAACGTACGGCTGAGTAGCTGTAACTATCTCCTAGAGGAGGGTAAACGTGCGGTTGAGTATCTGTAACATCCTAGAGGAGGGTAAACGTATGGTTGAGTAGCTGTAAATAACAACAGTGTTATGTTACGTGTTGGTTGAAAATACAAACTACGTCATATAACAAAAGATTAATTTAGTAATTAAGACAGTACGTAATTTACATTTTTGGTGTTTACTATTTCCAGGCTTTACCAAAGATTTAAGTGTTACAATCCTCAGTCCATAGGCAATTCTTCACTGTATCCCAAATTCTCAAGAAATTCAGATAAAAAGGGAATTCACAAATGAATGAATTTTGAATCCCGATCAAAGGCTTCATAAAGAAAACAATTTTTTTTATCTTTGTAAATCCATATGCTCTGAGGATGGCAAACGTGGTTTACCGAACTTAATGGCCATAGGTCATGCATTTTCTTGTATATTTACTGAATAAAACTTGTGATTTATAACGTAGCCCTCATTCATGTTACGATATGAATTTAGAGAATCACAGGTGGCGACAGGCGATTCTTAAATGTATTTTAACATTGACAGTTAAATAAAAAATGTAACTGTCGATAATGGCTTTAAAAAATACATCGTAACAAGAAAATTTGGTTTTCAATTAATGCAAACAAATAAATCCATCATGATTTGTTTAAGTTAAATGTAAATAATGGTCACTAGTTGTTTCATAGTGTAAACAGCTACGTAACTCGGTCCGTGCTAGGTAATCTTGATATTTGAACCCGAAAATAAAATCTTATCTAGTTTTTAACTCATTATGATGCATTTATTTGTTTGCATTAATTGAAAGAACAAATTTTATTTTGACGATATGGTTTTTAAAGCCGTTATTGAAAGTTAGAAATGTTATTTAGCAACAAAGGTAGTCAAGGTAAATTATTTGTTTAAGAAGTTTTACATTTCAAAAAAGCCTGATTACTTACCAAACTATATATAGCAATAAAATAATAAATGGAAACGCCAAGAAGAAATAATATTCCAGAAGTTGTTATCTGGTTACCATGGCGTTGGTGCTCTGCAGTTTTCCTGCGGTGTCTTTTATGATTTTATGTTTGTCATTATAACTAAAGAAGTGGCTCCTATAGTGTCAGCATTTGGAGGAGAATTTAAATTTCTGACATGCTATTTTACAGTCCATATATTTAAGTGTCTGTTTTCTGATAAACATTACCAATGGAAATGGATCAAAAGTAGCAAAAATAAAAAATCTCGAACAGTCGAGTTTGGCTTTTCCATTTCCTGTTTGTTGGTGTGACTTCCTGGGTCTATATGACGTGGACAGAGAGCTGGTTCTACCAAAAGTAATGGACCAATACTTTCCATCTTTGTTAAATCATATAATGCAAACAAACATAATGGTTTTCACCCTCATAGAACTGCGTTTAGCTTATCGAAAGTACCCCACTAGATGGAAAGGACTGTTGGCTCTGGTAATCTTCATGACGTCCCTCATGTCTTGGATTCATGTGGTGTACTACAAGAGAGGCTATTGGGTGTATAACGCATTCAGCTTGCTCCATTTTCTCTGGAGAGCTGCGTTTATCGTGGTTTGTGTTCTTGTCACGTGCGTCTTCTACTTTATTGGCGAACAGATCAACATCTGTGTTTGGTATTAAAAAACAACAACCACAAATGTTTCAACTTCACTACAACAACAAACTACAACTTCAACAACTCAAGTATTATAGTCACACACAAAATCAGCAGATCAAAGATAAGCCATTATACTGAAAATTATAATTATTGGTACTGTAAATATATACACTCTGAAACTGTTGACGAAAGTGATCAAGATCATCGACTGATTTTGCCTGAATTAGAAATAAATAAAATATAATTTACACTTCATCAATACGTAATATTGTATATAATTTTATTTCTTATCTAATAAAAAATAATTAATATTATTGTCTAAATGTAAAGTACAAGACAACGTTTTAGTTAGAATTATTTTTATCTGCTCATAAAATATGAAAAAATTCTCATCAATTGATGTATAACACTTTCAAAGAAGGTCTTTTTCTCTTCACGTGTAACCCAATTATAACCTTCTTTAAGTTATAATTGGTTACACTACACACTCACATCTTCAGTAGTGTAGACCGATATTTTGTCTAGTTTCATTTTACGCCTTTAGTGAAATTGAGAATCAATTTTGTTATCATGGGTATTACATGCACATTTTGTTATCATGGGTATTACATGCACATTTTGTTATCATGGGTATTACATTCACATTTTGTTATCATGGGTATTACATGCACATTTTGTTATCATGGGTATTACATGCACATTTTGTTATCATGGGTATTACATGCACATTTTTTTATCATGGGTATTACATGCACATTTTGTTATCATGGGTATTACATGCACATTTTGTTATCATGGGTATTACATGCACATTTTGTTATCATGGGTATTACATGCACATTTTCGCCCATTTTACAGTTTAAATTGCGTACAACATTCACTGACTGTTTTAAACACCATACCATCAATAATGAGTCTTGTTTTGGTTTCACCCAACACTTCTAACACAGCCATTGGCTGATGTCAGTAAAGTTTTGGATCTTTCTAACGATATAAGGCTGAACTAGTGAGGTATCCATTATGTTTAATTTGCTACCAAAGTCAAAGCGATAGTATTTTTTTTCTTAAATGTTCTGTAATTTAAGATTATTCTGCCTATATTCACATTTTACACCATAACGGTTGAACTGTTTGACCTTACAAACAGCGTGCCCCTTCGACACGTGCATTCCCCTTCGGCTAAGCCTCCTGTCTGGGGAACCGGTCGGCAGCGCTTTCTCCCGACTTATCCCACCACATCTTGTGCTAATGGTGAGTGAATCAGCCGCTATCAGACGTTATTTATTGGACCCTTGCCATTAGACGGGCCCGTTTCATTGCCCCAGCAGTCCGCTACAGCTCTGGGCGCACTCAATGTCAGTATCATAAAATAGGATCGAAGTATTTTTTGCCAGAAGTCATTTTTATATTTTCTAAGGGGCCCGTTTAGCTTCACGAAAACGCCAAAAACGTGGGTTTGTGCTATTTCCAGGATTCGATTCGTAATAGTGATCGGTAAAGAACTAATCGGATTCTTGATAGGCAAAGAACTAAACTGAACCATATATGATTTTTGTAAAAAAATTGTGTTTTAAAAAATACGTTTTAACTGAATATGTCAAGATTTCAAAGCAATTCTTGATTATTGAAGATATTAAACTGATAATATCAACTTGTGGTCCACCAGATTGGACCTTTAATCTTCTTCACTATAATTCAATATAATAATATACACGAATCGTACAGGTGAAATAGAACAGCCTGTGTTACCGATTTGTATTCATTGTTGAAGGGATGTTAGCTTTCCTTCGGTAGCTTGAGAGTTTTGGAAACGGAAAATTTAAAATAAAATATTTATTATTAATATTTTACTTTATTATACACTTTCTAGAGGCTTCAATTCGACTAGAAAACTTTAAGAATACAATATTGAAAAAGAATAACCGTGTCTTAGAGTGTATCTTTTGTTTTTGTGTCCTTGTTTGTCCTTTTTTTAACTTGCATGCATGCATGCACATTGCATTATGTACAAATAAATTCTGTTTCATAGTATGTGAGCAGTTATTTATAACAGTAAACAAATAGAGGTGGAACAGAGATTTTGGCCATTAGAATAAACATTTCATATTAAATAAAAATAATTCCTTTGGGAATTCCACTGTTCTGAGGAAGGTAACTTAGTTTACCGAATTCGATGACCGTAATATTTTGTATATTATTACGTATTTAAATTATAGTAAATTAGTGTTGTGCGACGTTCACTTGATTTAAATCAAATTGTGTCTCTGTTTAATCATGTGGCACGAAAATAATTTGTTCTTGAATTCTAACCTAGCATTCAGTATCAGAATAAAATGTTGGCCCTGTAAGTCAGTATAATGACAGTTTTATTTGTATTATTGCTGTTTACGCTTAAAATCACAATGAAAACCCGCGTTAGGCGTTTTAGATCACGTGACATTTCACAGGCAACAACGGTCAAATGTCCTCAAGATCCATATGTTCATAATTCTTCTAGAGATGACAGAGATACACTCTTACTAAATCAGCGGATCTATCACTAAGAGAGGACAGGACCAGTTCCTCGGTTAGTTATGTATCGCGTATCGGTCCCCTAGATCTGCAGGACACGGCAGGACGGCTGCTGGGACCTGGCGCCGCCGGACATCTGTTGGCCAAATTGGTCCTCTTCCGGCCAAAAACATCAGATGCTCTCCGCATACTTCCTGATTTTCGAGTTTACATCGATGTTTAGACACTTTTGTCGGTTTGGGCCGAATAAAAACAATCTACAATGTTTTGCAGTAAGAATAAAAATTCTAGTTGAATAATATTTATTCTTTATAACATTTATGAAACATATCTATAAATGTCTTAACTTGATTATGGTCCTGCAATAATAATACTATTCTCTATGGTCGTAACAGGCTTCCTTGCACTATAACTACAATACTGTCCTCTATGGTCGTAACCGGCTTCCTTGCACTATAACTACAATACTGTCTTCTATGGTCGTAACCGGCTTCCTTGCACTATAACTACAATACTGTCTTCTATGGTCGTAACCGGCTTCCTTGCACTATAACTACAATACTGTCTTCTATGGTCGTAACCGGCTTCCTTGCACTATAACTACAATACTGTCTTCTATGGTCGTAACCGGCTTCCTTGCACTATAACTACAATACTGTCCTCTATGGTCGTAACCGGCTTCCTTGCACTATAACTACAATACTGTCTTCTATGGTCGTAACCGGCTTCCTTGCACTATAACTACAATACTGTCTTCTATGGTCGTAACCGGCTTCCTTGCACTATAACTACAATACTGTCTTCTATGGTCGTAACCGGCTTCCTTGCACTATAACTACAATACTGTCTTCTATGGTCGTAACCGGCTTCCTTGCACTATAACTACAATACTGTCTTCTATGGTCGTAACCGGCTTCCTTGCACTATAACTACAATACTGTCTTCTATGGTCGTAACCGGCTTCCTTGCACTATAACTACAATACTGTCCTCTATGGTCGTAACCGGCTTCCTTGCACTATAACTACAATACTGTCTTCTATGGTCGTAACCGGCTTCCTTGCACTATAACTACAATACTGTCTTCTATGGTCGTAACCGGCTTCCTTGCACTATAACTACAATACTGTCTTCTATGGTCGTAACCGGCTTCCTTGCACTATAACTACAATACTGTCTTCTATGGTCGTAACCGGCTTCCTTGCACTATAACTACAATACTGTCCTCTATGGTCGTAACCGGCTTCCTTGCACTATAACTACAATACTGTCTTCTATGGTCGTAACCGGCTTCCTTGCACTATAACTACAATACTGTCCTCTATGGTCGTAACCGGCTTCCTTGCACTATAACTACAATACTGTCCTCTATGGTCGTAACCGGCTTCCTTGCACTATAACTACAATACTGTCTTCTATGGTCGTAACCGGCTTCCTTGCACTATAACTACAATACTGTCTTCTATGGTCGTAACCGGCTTCCTTGCACTATAACTACAATTAACTAGCGAGAAAATAGATAGTAGTTAAGTAGTACAGTGATATCACAACCAAAAACAAGAAACAGGACTACACTCTTATGGGTCCCACGAAGCAGGCTTGTCCTGACCTATGAAGTCAGTTGTTATACTGTCATCACAGGTAGCGTCAGCGGTCTCCCTCTCTCTGTGTTTCTCTTAAGAATACGCTAAACTAACTTGTAGTATGAAAAAAGTCTTCCGATCACTTGTATGAGACCATTTACCGTTAGATAGTAGCACACGCGTGCGTCACAAGCAAATGCATTGCCTTGGTTTATTTATATTGTCAATGGCGATATCGATTGAAAGTGAAATTAAACAGAAAATAATTGACTGAGATCGATTATAACTATTCTATTACTTCGATTATATCGATTTAAAATGAAAAAAAAAAAAAACAGAAAAGAATCGATTGATATCGATTATAACCGTTCGATGTTATGTTTCGTATTGCCCACTCCCAGAAGACGTTGGATTTCTCTATGAAACGTTCTTACACTCGTAGGATCTTGGTGAGATCTTATCTCATGAGTCACCTCAATTGAGAAATGTCTGGTCATCTCATTGGCCAAGAAAGAAAGCCCAAACCTCTCACTCCAGCTCCAGCACTCCATCACTCAGGTCTCCAGCTAATGAACGTGGCAATTATCGCTGGAGAGACAAGTACAGCTGCGTGAGAATGTCACGCCCCCACCCCACCCCTCCTATATAGTGCAATTCACGTGATGTGAACACTGCCTCTTTTCCGGAGTGTACAATTTAATGAAAATATGAACTAGCTATTCTACAGAAAATCTCACATGGAAATAGGTGGTACATATACCCTGAGTATCGGAATAAATGCGGTTTTTGGTTCTTTTTTGTCAAAAACTTTCCAATTATTGCGATTGGTCTGTAATTTACCATCTCATACTGTCTAGTTGTCATATAAAACCAAAATTTTTTAATCAATGGGTTGATAACTTTGACATGTTGCAAGTAATTACCACCACCACTTAGAAGAAACAAACAGAGGTCACATCCAGTAGTGTGCTGGTGTCGAGTTCTCCAGTTGTCTACATGGAAGGGCACCGTAATTAGTCTCCACTACAAATCCTTAAGGATAAACGTAGTAAATTTAAAAAGATGTACATTACCTACCATAAGTAAGCGACCTGTGTTTCTTTCTCCCCGTGGTAGCACTTAAATCTCGTCTAACATTGGAGATTAAAGATTAAGTAAAGTTCCAATAACTCACTTAACTATTTCATTTTTATAAAACTACTTGTCATGTCTGCTTTTAACACCCTTTTGACTCTGACGATAAACTCAAAAGTAAAAACAATGTTCCAGTGTTATTTTGGAAATTTGACCTCCCTTAGTTTGACTCGTGACCCTCCAAAATAAGTTCCAATTGAAACATCTGTGGGATGCCACTTGAGACCTTAGCCTCTCTTTCAAACAGATTGATTTAGACTGTTTCGATGTATTCATTAGAAACACTCTCCAAATTTAATATTAGTGAAGAGACAGAATGGAAATCTTGGTTGCCCATTTAACGGACATTCCCCCCCCCCCCGCCCCAGACATTGCAAATGCACAATACACAAGCTCTGCGTACTACAGCTTTGTCCCTGGTTTACTCCACTGCTGAGTATTGCGCTCCCGTGTGGCTTAACAGTACACAAGTACGAGAGGTTGATGCCGACTATACAGGGCGCTGAGGGTTATCAGCGGCACCCTCATTGCAACAACCCCTCAACCCTTCCACTGCTATTCAACTGCTCCTCCTTATAACTTAAGAGTCTGAAGTGGCTGTCGGCCATGTTGGTTTTAATCCCATAAGAACAATGTTGTTTTCGAACCAGACATACGATCATGCATGTACAAATTAAGAGTTATATTTAGACGGGTTTCCAAACAAATTGTTCCAGGCTGATTTCTACTGTAGGGGTGGGGGTGGGTTCGAGCAGTCAGTCTCGCGTAGCGCCTCACCCATCCTTGCATTGTTTTAGCCACGTGCTCCTATAGATTCATTACATATAGATTAGATACATTTACATTTTATTTAGATCAGTTACATTTTACTTTAATCTCAAGTTTTGTCACAGTTTCAATAAGTTCTTATCATAAATTTCAATATCAATAAACTAGTGATTTTATTACATCTCATTTTGTTTCTCATTAATTATTTTTACACGATTCAAAATATTCTTATCGCGTCGTACATACGCCGCAACACAAATTGCATTTGACCAATAGTGAAATTGCTTGTTGGAATTGCTTTGCGAATCTCCAATTAATTTTAGAGAACAAATATAAAAAATATGTAGTTTGAAGTTTTATTTTCACCTACTTTACAAAACTAGGCGCATTTATTCAAAACATCAAAAGTAACCCAATGCGCAATATGATAACGTTTACAATTACCTAATTACAAATTTTGATCAATAAATAACGAACATTTATTTAGCTTTGAAAAATAAAAATAGCCTCCATTTTGAAATGGTAAAACGAAAGAACTTGATACTGTATACTGCAGTAGGTCTTACATACATGTGCCGGGTTTGAAGATAATATCTTGAGGGGATTAGATATGATAACTTATATAACAAACACATTCAGACAGAGACGAAAAACTAAGCGTTTTAAGACACATGTTTATAGGAACTTTTCCCTTAGTTTTCATGTAAGTTATATAGTATATAACGTACACCTGTATAATATATATACAGTGTATAATATATTACCACTTTACGTACGTGTCTGGGTGGGCGAGTAGTCAATACCACTGTACATGTATGGGTGGGAAGGTTGGTAAATATCACTGTACGTATATGGTTGGGAGGGTGGTTCAATACCACGGTACGTGTATGGGTGGGAGGGTGGGTCTATACCACTGTACGTGTCTGGGTGGGAGGGTGGGGCAGTACTACTGTACGTATATGGGTGGGAGGGTGGGTCAATACCACTGTACGTGTCTTTATCGAGCTTTTACAGTGTGTTTTATATATATATACTCAATGCACAGTTTTCAGACTGCAAAAAAAGCAGTACGTATTATATCAAAACTGAATTCTATAGAGTCGTGTCAACCAGCCTTTATTAAGCTGAGATTACTAACACTGCCCTGTCTCTACATCCTTGAAACTACTCTCCTCTGTATGACCAAGTGTCACCTTATGCGAGGTAGTGACATACATACTTACGGAACCAGAGGCAGGGACAATTACAGAATTGGACAGCACAGAACGGCGATATACGAGCGCTTACTATCGCAGGCGGGTGCTACGTTTATCAACAGCACTACCTGACTATGAAAAATGTTCCAGTGACCCGGGAACTAAAAGTTAGGCTGAAGAGTTTCTTGACTCAAAAGGCATTGTACTCGTTGGGGGGACTCCAATACAACTGGGGGAGCAAATCTCGGCTCGGAGTTGGGACGGAAATTGCCAGAGTATGAATGAAGGTGTGAATGAATATTGGAAATGTATGTGTGAATGAGAGAATGGGTGGTGTGTTTCAAGTTTCATGTTTATATTTATCTAGTTTTATTCTAAGCACAATATGACATTTTGTATACAACAATCTGTTGTCAAACACAAATAAAGATTTATTATTATTAATTTGGCCCTGTGGTTCAACGGAACACCGTATTTTAGATTCTATAGTAAATGCAAGGGAGTCTTTTTTAACAAATTTTAAGACATTTGCTTGTAACGACTCCCTAAAGACTGTTATCAGTAGGGGAGAGAGTGGTAATCATGAGGTCGGACTAAACCCGTGTTTACGTCTCTAAACGACGTTTTGTGTGTAGGCGGTGAAGCTACAAAGGACGCGACACCCAGGTACAGGATTAGGCAGGAACCCTAGACAACAATAGGAGAGGGTGTGTGAGGACAGCCGAAACCCACTAATTGTCAGATTATGATTCATCGATTTTAGATGCCTTTGACCGCAGTCCAGGTCCCGGTTGGGCGCGGAACCAATTCCGAGGTCTTTGCCCCTCGAACACCTGTCTTGGTCCACTAATTAATTGATTGCGTCAATATCATTAATTGGTAGATGTGAGCTTGACGTCTGATAGTGTGACTTTAATAACTACAAATTGGCGCTGATTCATGAATGCACAACGAGAGATCTGTGTTCATCTCTTCAACACATTCAATCACTACTGCTATGGTACGTTTCAATTTTGTTCTTTATCAAAGGAGTTAAAATGTGAGTAATTTCAACAAAATGAAGATGCGCTTATTAACATAGGTGACGTTGTTGTCTTAGTACCTACTAAAGTTAACTTATTAACATAGGTGACGTTGTTGTCTTAGTACCTACTAAAGTTAACTTATTAACATAGGTGACGTTGTTGTCTTAGTACCTACTAAAGTTAACTTATTAACATAGGTGACGTTGTTGTCTTAGTACCTACTAAAGTTAACTTATTAACATAGGTGACGTTGTTGTCTTAGTACCTACTAAAGCTAACTTATTAACATAGGTGACGTTGTTGTCTTAGTACCTACTAAAGTTAACTTATTAACATAGGTGACGTTGTTGTCTTAGTACCTACTAAAGTTAACTTATTAACATAGGTGACGTTGTTGTCTTAGTACCTACTAAGGTTAACTTATTAACATAGGTGACGTTGCTGTCTTAGTACCTACTAAAGTTAACCTATTAACATAGGTGACGTTGCTGTCTTAGTACCTACTAAAGTTAACCTATTAACATAGGTGACGTTGCTGTCTTAGTACCTACTAAAGTTAACTTATTAACATAGGTGACGTTGTTGTCTTAGTACCTACTAAAGTTAACTTATTAACATAGGTGACGTTGTTGTCTTAGTACCTACTAAAGTTAACTTATTAACATAGGTGACGTTGTTGTCTTAGTACCTACTAAAGTTAACTTATTAACATAGGTGACGTTGTTGTCTTAGTACCTACTAAAGTTAACTTATTAACATAGGTGACGTTGTTGTCTTAGTACCTACTAAAGTTAACTTATTAACATAGGTGACGTTGTTGTCTTAGTACATACTAAAGTTAACTTATTAACATAGGTGACGTTGTTGTCTTAGTACCTACTAAAGTTAACTTATTAACATAGGTGACGTTGTTGTCTTAGTACCTACTAAAGTTAACTAATTAACATAGGTGACGTTGTTGTCTTAGTACCTACTAAAGTTAACTTATTAACATAGGTGACGTTGTTGTCTTAGTACCTACTAAAGTTAACTAATTAACATAGGTGACGTTGTTGTCTTAGTACCTACTAAAGTTAACTAATTAACATAGGTGACGTTGTTGTCTTAGTACCTACTAAAGTTAACTTATTAACATAGGTGACGTTGTTGTCTTAGTACCTACTAAAGTTAACTTATTAACATAGGTGACGTTGTTGTCTTAGTACCTACTAAAGTTAACTTATTAACATAGGTGACGTTGTTGTCTTAGTACCTACTAAAGTTAACTTATTAACATAGGTGACGTTGTTGTCTTAGTACCTACTAAAGTTAACTTATTAACATAGGTGACGTTGTTGTCTTAGTACCTACTAAAGTTAACTTATTAACATAGGTGACGTTGTTGTCTTAGTACCTACTAAAGTTAACTTATTAACATAGGTGACGTTGTTGTCTTAGTACCTACTAAAGTTAACTTATTAACATAGGTGACGTTGTTGTCTTAGTACCTACTAAAGTTAACTTATTAACATAGGTGACGTTGTTGTCTTAGTACCTACTAAAGTTAACTAATTCATTTATCTTACATACTAAGTCTCAGAAATGGTATTTTAGTGTTTATGTAATTACAATTTCGTCCATTTGTGAGACTCCTCAGTTTTTCAAAAAGTACAGGGTGTTTCAAAAATAATGACCCGTTTTAAAAGCTATATTTATTAGAAGCAAGGTATTTACCCAAAAACACAATGGACATTAAAATTCTCACAAAAGAATAAAGTTTACGAAAATGTATCATAAATGTTCAATATGTCGTCAAATTGCAGCACAGATGACATCTAGTCTGCATAAACTCAGCTATCAACTAGTAGATTTCATGCTTGCTGCAAATGGAGGACATATTGAATATGTATGATATATTCTCAAAATTGTATATATTTTTGTAGAAAAAATATAAACCTATTTTTCAAAATGAGGCGTATGTATTCAAAATATCATAAGCAAACCCAATGTGTCATATGATAAAGTTTAAAATGACAATTCATACACAACTGTTGGTTAATAAATAACGAAGAAAATATGCATTCGAAAATAACATTGTTCTTATGGGATTAAAACAAACATGGCCGACAGCTTCTGCACACTTTTAAACCACAGTTCTTTAAAAAATATCCTATTCAGACATGCAGATAATTAAATACAATTATATTTATTGCGATTCACAATGTGAAATCACACAAAAATCTACTAACTTTAATTGCCAACCTTTCTCGATATATCATCCAACTTGTACATTGAAGATATGGCATTAAAAACTACTATAACATTAATAATGATAAGATTAAAAACGCTATAATAAAGGTTGAGAGTCTGCAGAGGTAGTCGCTATACGGATTTACTCCCGAAAGGGTTATGTTAAATGTGGCACCTAAACGAATTGCCGGAAAATTGTAATTTTTGCATAGTTTGAAAGAGCTTAAACGTTACTTGTGGATCCAATTGGTAAACCTTTGATTGTTACTTTGGTTTTAATAAAAATCATCAACCAATAAATTAAAACTCACTATTCTTTATTACATCATAAACATGTTTTTTTTTTTAATTAAAAAGTGGATCTACTAGTAACGATGGAAAAATTACAATATTCCGACAAATCGTTATCACAGTTCTGCACTACATTTAACAACGCTCTTTTGGGAATAAATCCAACATGGCGACTACCTCTGTAGATGAGATTTAGAAAAATGTTACATTAATCAAAGTGGGCTAACATTTTAATAAATGTGTATTGCAATGGAAACATGAACAAAATAAAAATTAAAACATTTTTATTCTTATACTAAACACAGTAGTAAAATTAGGTTGTCATCTTAACCTATATCTGATACAAGATTTTTTTATATAAGAGGTTACCTCAGAACTGTGCGCATACGTAGTGCGCACGTGGCATTTTACGTCACAGGCCGACCTCAGCTGTGATTTTGCTTCCTTTACTGCCACTTATTTTTTTGTTAACTTATGTAAAATTAACAACAAATTTAAAATAACGAACATTTGATTCAACACACATTATAACGTCCAAATATAACAAAACATCTGTTAATCGTACTCTCCATGACTATGAAGTTTGATTGTGAATATGATTATAATATTTTTATAACAAACATAAAACGGTTAATATAAATCAGACATTCAAAGTTTACCTCGTAACTTTACATACCCATTGTCCGGGGTTGATGATAAATGATAAATTAATTGAAACAAATTTAAAATTATTTTATTTGCTGTAAGTGATTGGTTTTAATAGTAGGCCTAATATTATTTAGTAGTTACTTATTAAATATAATTCCGTTGCAACGTATGAAAAAAGATAATTTGTACTGCTTTAAATAACATTAAAATACCAGAAATACAACGAATTACAATAGGCCTCCAGTAATGATTTATTGTTTAGTTCAGTGCGCTGTGTTATGGAGATCGGTCTCTGACGTCACAACTCATATAATCGCTGCTTATTTAGACCATAAGAGAGTAAGGCTACGAGACAACCTCTTATGTATAGCCTATCTGATATACGTGCTGAGGTGTACACCGTATCTGCTGCCATAGAGAAACAAGCAACTTACCACTACAGTTATACTGTAGTATGTAGTCGGATACTCTGTGCTGTGCTCTGAGCTGGTATCCGAACGATGTGGTCCACCAGCATTCCTGCCGATTGTTCCATCGTTATGGATTCCACCTTTTTCAGCCGTGCGGTTTGGGATGGAAATAAGTCCCAAACCTTTCTGGGAACACAGGAGACAGTGCTTACGTGACCAGGGTGGAGATCGAGCGACTTGTTGCCAGATAAAATCGCGGAAGACGTGGATGCAATAGTTAATGTCTGGAGGAGGACTGGCACAGCAGGGACCCTACGTGGAGACTGGCAAGTGGCGCAGACTGGAGAGAAATTTTGGAAAACGAATAATCGTAAAAAACGATCCTGTTGTTTTACAATTATCTTTTAGTGTTGGAATGTTCATATTGGTAAATTTGTTGGATATTCCCAACGCTTCGAGTGTTTTTAACAATAACACGTTTCGAAAGGAATGAAACTCCTTTCGTCTTCAGGTGCTACTTATTACCTTACTCTAGATTTAAATCTATGTTTTCTTATTTGTTATAATACTTTATATAAAGTATATACTTATACTACACTACTTCCTTTATACTACTAAGTCTAAATAATCCGTACTAAATACCTCAGTTTTTATTATATTTTAATTTAATCCGGATAAAACTGTCATTTAGATACGTTCAGGTGATGGACGGGTTAAAACTGTCTGTTTTTATTGTTAGACACATTCTATTTTGTTAATGTTAAACAACTATTCAAACTTCAGAAGAGAGCCGTAAGGATCATCTTCAAACCAAGAAGAACCGATTCATGCAGAGAATGGTTTAAAAACCACAATATTTTAACACTTCCATCCATTTATATATATCAAACACTAAGTTTTGTCATAAATAACCCTGCCCTTTTCAGAATGGAACCATCTCAATTCTCCAATAGCTTCAACCTCCGAAGTAAAACAAATCTACAAATACCTAAACACCGGACCTCCTTTTTTAAAAAACATTTATTAATGAATGGTATTAAATTATTTAATTCTCTGCCAGCCCCACTAAAAATTAAAATGGATGCAAAACCTTTTAAAACCAGACATAAAGGCTTACTTTTGAGTGAAGCATATTATAATATAAATGAGTTTCTGCAAAGTTATTAATAGTTAATGTTGTAATTATAATTCTAGGACAATATATATATATATATATATATATATATATATATATATATATGTATTCTATGTACAGTATTGTTCACTAGAATAATTGACTCCTGCCCATGTACTAATTGTATTATATGGCAATAAAGTTTGATTGATTGATTGATTGATTTACCAATAAATTAAATGATATTTGATTATGAAATTTCCTCAGGAAAGTCCCTTGTCCGGCAGCCTCAATGTTGGGACTTATAGTACAGGATTACTCCAGTATCAATTATACAATAACCGTTGCCACAGATAAAAATGAAACAGAGGTTGCTTTCTTATGGTCACAGCGAATGCCTCAGTGGACGTTATATAAGGATTACAATTAACGTACCTCTTTATACATATGCAGTAATAACTACTACGTTTATTCTTGTGGAATTGAGAGGAATAAAGGGACTGACAAGGTGCTGGCCTTGTCATCGCAAGTAATACTGGAGAAATACCTACTCGACACACATTTAGCGCACTATTAGACCCGACCTCTGTTTATTTCTTCTCTGTCCGTAACGAAAAAATCAAAATAACATCAAAATTTACATTAATACCTGTGATTTAGGTTTTTTTTTAATTGTTATATTCTGGCGCTTAAAATTTTTTTTGTAATGTGAAACCAAAGAGATGGTTTGGTAATGTTTGAAAATTTATTTAAATAAAACTACGATCAGTGAATAAAAAAAATATTGTCGTATAACTTCACTAATTAATGTACATCGTTTCATACTTTTTAGAAATATAGAAACAAAATTATGTTAGTTATCAATTTAATGAAGTAAATTTTTGCAACATTGAAAGGGCACACACCTGAGACGAGTTTTGGCGTTAGGTTGGTATCAATCAGTTGAGTAGACATTGAAAGGGCACACACCTGAGACAAGTTTTGGCGTTAGGTTGGTATCAATCAGTTGAGTAGACATTGAAAGGCACACACCTGAGACGAGTTTTGGCGTTAGGTTGGTATCAATCAGTTGAGTAGACATTGAAAAGGCACACACCTGAGACGAGTTTTGGCGTTAGGTTGGTATCAATCAGTTGAGTAGACATTGAAAGGGCACACACCTGAGACGAATTTTGGCGTTAGGTTGGTATCAATCAGTTGAGTAGACAGTTATTTTTGCAACATTGAAAGGGCACACACCTGAGACGAGTTTTGGCGTTAGGTTGGTATCAATCAGTTGAGTAGACAGTTATTTTTGCAACATTGAAAGGGCACACACCTGAGACGAGTTTTGGCGTTAGGTTGGTATCAATCAGTTGAGTAGACAGTTATTTTTGCAACATTGAAAGGGCACACACCTGAGACGAGTTTTGGGCACACACCTGAGACGAGTTTTGGCGTTAGGTTGGTATCAATCAGTTGAGTAGACAGTTATTTTTGCAACATTGAAAGGGCACACACCTGAGACAAGTTTTGGCGTTAGGTTGGTATCAATCAGTTGAGTAGACAGTTATTTTTATTGTATGTATTGACTCGTGTAATCGACGCTCGCCTGGCTGTCCGTGAACAATCCCAGATTTATAGTAAACTTATTCTAGTAATGTGAAACCACAGATTCATGTTATAATTTTTGTTCATATATTGCTTACTATATAATTTAACTTATGTAATTTTATGATCAGTGAACGATCCCTCTGGAATTTGGTACTGAACTCAAGCATGGCAATAAATCCAATTTAAACGCCAATTTGCAAGAAAATTATTTCAATTTAGGTATTAAGTCATGTTTAGTAATTTAAATACAATTAACTTATTTTAGTTATTTCATTTTACGAAAATTGTTTTAAATAAATAAATAAATTTAATAATAAATAAATAAATGTAATAATAAATATTGAATCTAACTACATTATTTTCTAAAGCTTGGCGCCTTCAAGTTGTAAACAGCAATTTAAGTACATAAATGTCACAAACAATGCGTTTAATTATGGAAGGCGTTTTGTTGTTATTACAAGTGCTGAGTCAAACACCTTCTCTGTGTTTGTGTGTAACCTTCATTTAGGTGTATTATAAAATGTTATATTAGGTAGCATTTATTTTTTATTAAATTAATATGATTTTATCTCTTGCTATTCACATTATCTTATTAATCCATTAAAACAAAAAATATATTGTAAATAAAAAAAATACTACCAACTTGTATTTTATAATATTGAACCAAAAGGCGTTCACGAGTCACACAGTATGAAAAACTATCTCTGAATATATTTTATTAAGGAAAAAGAATATCTTAAAAAATCTTATACTTTGAAACTGTGGCTGTTCAATTGTTTTGTCACGATATATGAACGTTTTTTCATGTTTCGATTTCATTCAACCAGACGTGATTTTATTTTGAAATTAGTTTTACTTTAAGTAAGTATGAAAGAGGATTTCAACGGAATGAGTTATATTGTTGGTTTAGATTGATGGAACAAGATTATAAAATGATATTAAGTGGGAAAATGTGTTATGTTAGTCCCCATCTCAACAACGATGTCATGAATATTTTATTCAAATGAAAAACGTAAATGAACCATTTACGTATGTGTCATCACATACGATTGAGCATTTCATCAGATATTAACTTCATATCGTAATAAGCAAATATTATTGTACATTTATTAAAATTTCGCTAAGCACAAAAAAAGTTTCACATCTAGCGACCAATGCGCTCTTTTGAACTGGGATAGTAGATGATTGGATGAGTCGAAAAAGCCCGGGACACAAATTTTTCTGCTCCTCTATCGGTTTCTATGACGTCATCAATATGGCTGCCAAAATTTTTTTATATGCTTGTACATTTTTCTGCATAACTCCGTTTTGTAATTATATATTTACCCATATTATTAGTGATTATTATACAAGGGAAAACATGCTTTCAGACGGTATACATGACTCTAATATTTACTTTAACTATACGAGATATAGTTGTTGCTTTATTTAACGAATTGATTTTTATTTTTTTTTCATCCTAGTTCAAAAGGGCGCATGGGTTGCCAGATGTGAAATATTTTTCCATTATTTTGTGCTTATCGACCCCACTATTTTATGTGATAAGAAAGTGTGTATGTGTTAACTTATGTATTATTCATTATTAAGACGCCGACAGTAGAGAGTGGACGAATATTAGAGGCAGATGAGTGTTATAAGTTTAGATGAACGAATGTAGTCATTGTTACTAAATAAAGTCGACAGATCCTCGGAAAGAGAGTCACTTATTACGTGACTACAGCCAAGGCAACTAAGACCTGCATCTTTACGTGAAATTCGAACCATAAAGTAGTTTTGGCCTGATTTTCAGCTAATTGAGAACCTTGTACGCAGTTTTACTTCCCTATACAACATCCTGACACTACCACCCAACACGGACACCCTAAACTTCTCTAGCAGTGTCCACATTGATGGCAACCATTGAGCGTTAAAACTATTTACACTATCTCCATGAGTGTGAATCTTGTGTTTGACTTGGTTGATCGCATCTAACTCTCACTAGGAGTTCGGCTTGTTAGTCTAGATGAAGTGGACAAAATACGCCGTTAGGGAACAGAAATGGGTTATTTTAGAAACACGTTACGGATCGTTTAGTGGCTGTTTTGCATTGTAAATACAGGCCATTCTGATAGGCCTACAGGCAGGAGCCGGTGTGTGGGAGAACATACACACGTCTCACGCTTCGCTTGAGCATATTTCAGACACAAAAACATTCCACTCTCCTCTGGTCGGTAAATTCCTCAACTGTTGACAAAAATGACTTTTGTTTGTTGAGAACAGACTCAAGACTGGATGTTTTACTATTTTCAATTCATTAGATACATTCAACCTGAAGATTAATTTATCCTTCATATTTTACGATTGAAAATAATTAGTAGTTGTTGCCGTTCTCCCGTTCATAATCTAAAAGTTCTCAGTTCGACGCTAATCAGAGTCGTAACAAATGTTGAATGGGATCAGCTGATATCAGCCAGCTGTTCATTCGTCATTGGGCTATTAATATTGATTTTAAAAACATACATCGATTTCTCATCCAATGTTGGGTCTCAAATTATCAGCTGTTTTTGTTGTCCATTGGGGAGGGATAGTGCAGCTCCATTTAAATGTAATGTAGTTTCACAGAATATAGACAGATATTATCTGTCTAAATTCTTTGGTAGTTTTAAACCAACTGTGGTAGCAGACCTCACTAACCAACCAAATTACTATTAATAGCAATAGCACAAATATTCCTATTAAATGAGATATCGATTTTTATAACCAAGGATATTAATTAAAAGACACGTTCTAAGAAACAAACGGCAGTTTGTAACCTCGTGACAACGTTTAATTTTAGTTTTAGAAATATTTTTATTTGTAATGTAATAATCATGAAGGAATATAATTTATTATTTTAATTAAGCTAAAAATGGTTTAATTAAAAAAACACACATAGGTTAATGTTTACAATCCGTGTTTTAAAGTTGTTATTTATATCATTTCAAGGGGGGCTGAGGTGGTCAGATGTCCGGTGACATGAACATGTCCTCTATGATTAATGCGTTGCTTTCTCAATTCAAGCAAAAAACATAACTCCAGTATTAATATTACAAGTGAACAACGGTGTTATATGTCAAAAACATATCACTAATTTATTTATTACTATTGATATATTACTTATTTTCAACTGTCCTACAACCATTTTACAGAATAAGAAAGAACAAAATGCAATTAAATAAGGATTCTAAAAGAAAAACGGTCAATAACAAATCATCAGTAAGGAAGACTACACAACAAATATAAATTGTAATAGTGTGTAATGAAATACGTTAAAGCATGAATGTAACAATAATAAGCAATAACTACAAAAGTAATAATAAATATTGACAAAGAGTAAATAAAACACGATAACGAGAAACGTAGTAACCATAAGCTAGTAATAAAGAACAAGCAGCAATCTCTAAAAATAACAGGGAATAAAGAGTAACAAATAAATAACAATTGACAATACAAAGTGACAACGGAAATTCATAAAAAAATAAGTAATGTTAATTGCTTTTTGACTTTTCCGATTTGTTGATGTTTTAATGTCAAACAATTGTTGAAAGAACAATATTAGGTACGCATTTCACAAAAATTAAAATAAGCGAAGTAAACAACATTTTTATCACAATACAAACCTACATAATGACGTATCAAACATAATTTTATCGAAAAATTGCAAACAAATATTAGGTTATTTGTTAACACTAGACTTAGGGAAAGTAGATCCAGGATAGTGACTACCCCCCTCCAGTGGAAAATATCCCTTACATTTGAAGGTCAATGTTTGGTAGCTTATTGAACAAACGACATTTCGAATCACCAATCAGATCAACTATTCTGTTTGTTTAAACTTCATTCGCCATTTCACACGGGCCTGCAGGCCTGTGTGTGAACGTTATTCAACGAGGAATATCAACCGTCAGCTCTGTTTGGGCAACGACTACACATAGAATTCTATCTGTAGTCATTGGTTTGGGGATTCGAACCTTGAACAAGGCATCCGTAGTTGGATGCCTTAACCTCTGAACCACCACGCTGGCACAACTAGAGAAGAGTATGTTAAATTGAATTTTTAAACTAATTATATAGTGATCTATAGTTCATTACAACCTACATTTGGATCTTCTAGGATAATTGCGGATGGATTTGTGTGCGTAACCCGCCGCAATCTGATACACTCATTTTCCGCTTGGCTTGGCAACGAGGCTTTGTGTATCGTGTAACATTGGCGGAATCTCTTGTCTTTGTTGTACATTGACCTTGGACAAACGGCTCAGGGTAGGGTTACGCCGAACTCCCACTCACCCCTCAATGAGGAACTAGGGCCTACCATTCAAGTGTAAGACACGAAATCGCAATGAATATTCTACTCAATAAACAACAACGTCTTTTGTAATTCTGATTTTGAAAATTAAGAATTCTCATAGCCTATGATTTGTAATTTATATCACGAGCAGAGATTATGTGCTGAAGACAACGGTGGCTGTCCCTTGGATGGGTGACCATGTGACCTGTGAGTGGTCCTATCCTTGCACGCCCATGGCGGTGGTGGTGGTTCGAGAGACCCTCTCCAGCCTAAGTGTTAGAGAGGGTTCTAACTTCACCCCTAACGTAGCTCTAACTTCACCTGGTACTATGACTTCCTTCATTAACAATAGATAATTTTTGCTCCAGGAATACCAAGTGCAGTACGTGATTGTAAAGGCTGGTCCCTCCCCTCGGCCAGGTAGTTGGGCTTTGGAGCGCTCTCTGGACGGAGACACCTGGAAGCCCTGGCAGTACTTTGCTGTGTCTGACCACGACTGTTGGAAACGCTTTGGTGCACGGTCTGTGCCCCACAATTACAACTTCCAGTCTGACACTGAAGTGGTCTGCACCACCTACTTCTCCAGACTGAAGCCTCTTGATGGAGGAGAGGTGAGTTAGGCAAATTTTTTTTCTTGTATAATATAATAAATCATTAAATCATGAGTCCTTAAATCAATAGTAAAGTACCACAGAGAAGAAAATAGAAACAGAGGTCATTTTCTTATAGCTGCAGCGAACACCTCAGTAGCAGTTATAAATAAATTACAACTAATATACATCTTTATAAATCTGTAGTAATATTTTATATGTTTATCCTTGAGGATTTCTGGGGAATAAAGTTAGAAACTGACAATGTGCTATCCCTGCCATCCGCAAGGCAAACTGGAGAAACAACTACTCAACAACTAACTCAACACACATTTAGCACACTTTTTGTTGCAACCTCTGATTCTTTCTTCTATGTGAAAGTACCCAACAGTAGGGTGGTCAGAACTTTTTCTACAAACACAACTATTACCAGGTAAGTCTCAATACATCCAGCTATAAGAAAATCACAGCCAACATCTATATTTATTTGTTAATATGGGGTTTATTTAAATGGTTATTTGAAAAGCTTAAATTGCCAGTTTACAAGTGCTATAGGCATGTGCTTAAACTTTATTAAAAAAGTGAAGTACTTTCTGTCTGCAGAGCTTCAGCTCCTGATCCATCACACTCGCACATTTGGGTGACAAGTGTAGTCCAAGTACTTATCCGATCAGCTTGTTCTTGGAAAGTATAAAATATTAATAGTCTATGGTAGACGGGGAATCGATAGAAACTACAATTTATGGAGAAATCTGGCCTGTATGGTATATGTTTAGATTTGTTTAAAATGTTTACATGCTGGGGATTAATTTTTTTTCCAAAAAAAGTTCAGCCACCAGTTCAAATGGGCCTGTAGGCCTGTGCATGAACTCCATTGGAGATTCAAACCTTGGACCTTACTCTCCACAATAAGCATCTACTCACTAAGTCATCACGCCGGCAGGTTCTCAACAGTACCCAAGAAAATATTCATGCATTGTTTATCACCACTCAATTTAGACTTTAAAACAGCATAAAGATTATGAATAATAAGGGTCCGTGTGCCAGCATCAAAACACGTTGTGTCTAAGTAGCTTGATTATTTCACTTCATCACTAACCCTTCCTTCAACACAATCACAACTGAAAATCAGACCATACTATGTGGTTCGGATTTCATATAAAGCCCTGGCTAGGGTCATCAATAAATGGTCCTTTCTGAGCATATGTCGAGCTCAGTTACTAACCAGACTACACAGGTCATCCTTACTCATATATATATATATAAAATTCATATTCACCTTAAAATACGCTCAAAGTTGTGTCGGCAGCTTATAACTAATATAATAAGAATTTATCATACCCCTATGATTCAGTTACCTTTTCGAACTGTTCTAAATAAAATAATTTGATTTATTATTATAAATATGGACCAACTACACTGGAGAAATACACTTATGGATGATCTTCAGTGATTACACATTGAGTATTTACATATTTACATCTCCTCTTTACATAATACAACAGTAAAAATGGTAAAGAAAGGACCAAAGACAATCATTTTAGTATGTGTAAAGTGATATGTTTTTAAACGGAGATTTGTGTGAGAGAGGAGAGGGTAGTATAATCTTGTCGGTTAGTCAGTTGGTGGTTAATTTACCAGATATTGGTTAATTTATTTCTTCATCTTCTCAAAACCAATCAATCAATCAATTAATTCTTTATTGAAGAAAATAAACATTCCTGCACAGTAACATCAGACAATATTGGTTAGGTCTTTTTTTTATTACACTATGACATGTAACACAAAACAATTAATTGATTGTGTTGTGTACATAAATATGTCTATCAGTCCTTGATCGCTATTTAATTATCTTCAACAGTTTTCTGGTGTGGTGGCTCAGAAGCAAGGCGGCTTTTTCGGATTGAAAAGTCCAAGGTTTGAATCCATAACTGAACTAACAGGCAGTATGCCTACTTCACTTGTTGAATAAAGTTGATGACATAGTTTGCATATGTACAGTTTGCAGGTCCATATGAAATGGTGACTAAAGTTAAAAAAAAAAAAAAAAAAAGAAATAAAGAAACTAGATTTAAGCTTTTTATGATATTTGTTTGGACAAATCGGTTGTACAATTACGATCCTTTTAGTCATATCTAATATAATTTTCATAAATAGATTCACATATCACTCGTCAGAGGACGCCCAGGGCTCAACACTTCCAGCTCAGAGTTGTCCAGCTTTACTCGGGCGCGCTATGTCCGTCTGCGCTTTCAGGCTATGGTGCCACACAACCCCAACAGATTCCCTAAGACTGCAGATTTCCCTAAGAAACTGTTCTACTCTGTCAGAGATGTCACTGTGGGCGGGCAGTGTATCTGCAATGGCCACGCTTCTGAGTGCCGACACAGCTCTTCTTTAGGGGTGAGTGTGTTTAAGATTTGCTTGGATGCTTTCACTTTCTCACCCTTCCTTTAGTCATTTAGCTCTACATCTGTGGTACATGATTTATTTGCTTTAACAACAATTCAATGTAAATGTATACTAAAACATACAAATCATTTGCAAGCCTGATGATTACATATACTCGTAGTATATACAGCTAAACAATAGAAAAATGAATTTATTTTACTAACGCTTTAGGTCTACAAAATCAGAGAGAGACCAAGCAAAATTTTAATCTGAATGAGAAACCAAGCGACTATGCAATATCATATTTAGATTCTGAGTAAATATTCTCTAGTATTGCAAATTCCATGTATATTATTTGCTATTTATAAACAAATTAACATGTTTCAAGCAAGGAAACATTAGAAAGATAGTGAGTAAAAACACTGTGCAGTGAGTAATTTGTTTTAACAAACACACATACTTTGATCATTTTAATCAACTAAATTGAGACAGATATTAATTACTGTCATCTATCCATGTTTGGTTGGTTATATCTGATAACATTCACTTTCTCAGGATTTTTGAAAATTATTTAGAAAAAACTGGTTTTGGTGTAATTTTGATTTTTAAAGAATTTTTAGCTAATAACCGAGCCAGGGAACTTGTTGAATTTACATTTGAAGTAGTGTAAATATGAAAAAAGATTGTTAAGTTTTACTCTTGGTAACTATCAATATCTGGATAACCCAGCAACAGTATTTTACCACACTATACACTATACAAATACTCTCTATGGATTAGTCAGCCTTAGTTTGAAACAATGACTACATTCGCTCATCTACTCATTACACTCACTCCAAATACAAATTTGCTTATACGTTGATGATCTGTATCTTTATAATAATAATAATTGATAAATCAGTTGACTGATACCCCTGATTGGCGTTGTTGACAGGAAACTGAATGTGTCTGCGAACATAACACTTGTGGCCAACATTGTGAGCGATGCTGTCCCCTTTACAATCAGGAGCCTTGGCACTCAGGTACTCCTTCTGATGGTGCTTCTTGCCAACAGTGCCAATGTTTTGGCCACGCAACATCCTGTCACTATGATCCTGCCGTCGCAGCAGCTCGCCTCAGCTTAGACATTTATGGATCTTTCTCCGGTGGTGGAGTTTGCAACAACTGCTCGGTATGATTGAAACTTATTTAGTTATGTATGATTTAATTCTTTCAACAATTAGAAACAATCAATAAAAGAGACATTAGAGTCAAGTCTTGAGTTGTTTGTGTTCATCCATGTTCATTTCACTGTTGTAAGGGGATTGTTCTGGTTATTCAGTTCCAGTCATAGTATTTCCTACTTCAGCTTTCATGTAAGTAGATAGAATCGCCATAGCTCAATTTACACTTTATTCTGTAGAATACTTCCTCAAGACAGAATAGTCTACTTCTACCCAGTATCATAGAAATAGACCACTGAAAATTTGTTGTGGTAATTCATATAGTTCTTAGAAACTTTTGTGATGTAAATTTACTGCAAACTCTGAACTCTGGTCTGATTCATTCAAGGATACAATATGGCATTATATGTGGGGGGGGGGGACTTGTAAAACAACAATAAACACTATTAGAACAATTCAAAATAAATTTATTCGAATAATCCTGAAAGCAAATGCAAGAGACTCTTCTTTACCATTATTCTATTTATTAAAAATATTACAATATCCAACATTTATTCATCTATAAAACATTAAAATTATTTTATATACAAAGTGGCAATAGAGGCTGTACCAGAATTCATCATAATATGAGAAGTAATAAGAATAGATTATTTATCAAACCCAAAATAAACAAAATGTTCTTCAAACAATCTTTTAATTATTTAGGCCCAAATTATTTCAATAAATTATCATTAAACATTAAAGAAAGCAATAACAATAAGGAATTTTGCCACAAGCTAAATAAACAAGTTGTATACATTGTATACATGAAACAAGTAACTTAGAGTAAATTATGGGAAACATTAGTTTATGAACTGTCAAATATTTAGTTTTAATTAAATTACCAAATACTGTTATTTTAATAGTAGTTTGAATTTAATTAACGCTACAGAATGCCATTCTAATTATATACAAGACTGTAATACTTATAAGAGACTGGACTGAGTGATTTGTTAATTTATTTTATCATTACTATTTTTGTTCACTAACCAAAACAGTGGTTAATATTATTCACTTAAGTTTTATGTTCATTTAATTGTCAAGATATTGTGAATAAAAATCATTATTTCATATAAATGAGCCAATACGAGTACCACATATGGTGGTAATGACCCACCCATACATCTACAATGGCAATGTGCACTTTCAGTAATCCAGCTGTTTATACATTGGTACAAAAATGTGTTACTCTTAATTTATAATAGTTCTAACAGATAATTTCAGTTTCCTGAATTTTCTCTTAAATTAAGTAGTAATACAAATTTTGATTTTGGAAAAGGTTTTCTCACAGTTTACATCTTTATAAAATTTCAGTGTATATCAAGTCATATTGGACATTTTTAAGTCCATTTAAATCATTTTAAAGGATTCATGAAACAAAATGGCTTGTAAGTTCAGCCCTGGCAATTTTAAACGTTTCTCAAGGAGTTGTCGGCACTGGTGGCGCAGTGCTGTAACCCAGCTACATGGGGACAAAGTGTTTGGGAGATTGTAGGCGATAGGTTGGATGCTCGGTCCTCTTAATACCGGCATGGCGTCCGCTCAGTGGTTGCTATCGGGGTGGACACTACTAGAGAAGTCTGGGATGTCCATGTTGGGTGGTAATCATTGTATGGATGTTGTGTGGGGGAGATAACTGAGTATCAGGCTTGTCAATTAGCTGAAAATCAGACCAGCACTACGTGGTTCGGATTCCACGTAAAGCTGTAGGTCCCTTAGTTGCCTTGGCTGTTGTGCTATTAATAAATTGCCCTTTCTGAGGAACAGTTGAACTCAGTTAGTAACCAGACTACACTCATATAATCATTCATATTCGCCTTAAAATACCAACAACGTTGTGTCGGCGTCTCATATGTAAGAATGTAAGTATAATACTAATCTGTTATGACAGTCAAAAGAGAACTTGGTATGATGTGTATGAATTAATAGTGAAACTAGTGCTGCTTGTTTTGAATTTAAAACATTTTTTAAAATTTTCTATTTACTTTTATTTGTATTAATTGAAGAAACTAACTCCCGTGTTTTCTGTTTACATGACCTTTTGAATCCAAGAACATCCTGACATTCAATTTAGGTGGTCCAACTAAATTTGACAGGTTTTGAACAGTTCTCCTATAACAATGTTTCAATGCTAAGTAAAAAATTTGCACAAATATAGAAATTTGAAATAAATTAAAAAAAATTGTCTATAATTGTCCTACATCTTATACTTATCTATTTCTATCACTGATTGTGATCTTGGGCTGTATAGCCTACCTCTTGACACATAAACATAATTGATAAACTGCATCCATTTTTGTACATGTTCACAGACACATTAACCTACTCCATATGTTTGTTACAACAGATTCTTATCTATAAAGTATTATTTTTTGCATTCTTGTTATTTAGTTTTCTTTGCATTTTTATGTCATAAAATAATTATATTAACAGTTAAGATTGTTATAATCGGACTATATGTTTATCTGAGATAGTTGGATTACAAAAAAGGATCGATTATCAAGGACTGATCAAAAAGAGAACTATTTATAATAGAATCAACACTGTATTCGTTAATATATGTTACTAAACGAAGTTATGAAAAACAACATAAAAACAACACATAGTGCCTAGTACATACAAAATAAATGCAAAATTTAACTCTAAATTATGTTTATATAAAAAAAATCAAGTACACACTCACATAAAATGTATAACTGCTGTATCACAATTAACAAACTCACTAGATACGTTCATATGATCATCTGACAATCTGTAAACTACCGTATTAAAAAAATCAGCTGTTTTACCGACATGCCTCAAGATGTTTCAAGCGGTGCCAGGCAGATGGGGGATCGCTGAGGGAGTCAAACTAGCGCGATTTCACTTTACCTTTTTTCTACTAATTAGTGACTTTTTATTTAACGATTTTATTACTATTTACTACAGTAATTTTATGCCATGATTCAAAAATATTATTAATGTTTTGATGGCAGAAACACACAACTGGAGTGAACTGTGAGCAGTGTGAACCCGGATGGTTCCGCCCACTGGGAGTAAGGCCTGATGCTGAGGAACCATGCGTTCCTTGTAACTGTCACAGGCAAGGATCCAGTGGACTTTGTGCCAGAGATGACTCCCAGGGTAAAGTAAGTCTGAAAAGTATTCCTACACAACATATCAACATTTGAAATTCAAGTGTGTAATGTTAATGATAGGGTAAAAAGCCATGTAATACTTTAGCCTTGTCATATACAAAACCGAAATATTGATTTTGAAAATTTTAGAGGAATACTAGCTAGTAATACTGTACTATCTGCAGTAAATTATTATCATAATCAAGAGAAACTTGTATAGAAGTTTAATTATTGACATTTGTGTTCTGTGTGAAGCCAGCGGGGACTTGTGAGTGTCAGCTGGGGTTTGCAGGGGAGAAGTGTGACTCTTGCGCCCTTGGTTTCCACAACTTCCCCTCTTGTGAGCCCTGCCCATGTGACCCTGATGGATCTCTGCCGTCCCACGACTGTGCTAGCACATGCCAATGCAAGGTAATTGTAGGCCAGTTCATCTATAATGCAGTGTTGAACTCAGTTATGAATGCCATGATATGTATGGGAACTTTTGAAATGGTATAGTAATAGTTTTAGTATTTCTATTATTTTCCATTAAATAATTTCTTTTGTACGGTTTTATTATCCTGTCTTTGTTGAAGAACAACTCCTGGTCAACATTGTTATGAATTATATTCTTTAACCCTAGAACCAGCTTTTAGATTTTCACAAACCACCAAGTCATTTTTCATGCACTTGCTGACATTAAAAAAATCATAAAAATAGTAAATTTATATGAACCTACTTTTATTTTGTATTATTTATTTTAAATAAACCAGGCTATTTTATAATATTATAATATAACACTTTAATAAAAAAAATTTTTATATCACCTGATATTTTGGAAAATGTTTTTTTGTTTGTCGTTTCAATGTTAAGCTTTAATGGAGTTATATTATTATTATACATTAGGTAAATTAATGCTTATTACAATTATTTAACTTTTAATTTTAATAAAATCTAAACATTACTAGTTTATACCATTGGAAAAAATGGGTAAACAACTAATTTTTTTTCTTAAAGGCAATTGTGCAAGTAAACGGCCCCTTGGAAAAAATAGACATAACGTTCCAAAGCTTCATGACATGGGATGTAATTACAGATAAGCCCAAAATATAGTAAACACAAATAAACATCAAGTAGTTGTCAGCTGCCATACGGTACTCCCCCAAACCAGCTGAAGACTTTTACATTGGTACCTTAGGTAGATAATTTCCAAAAGAATTGTATGCTATATATTTTATATACTAGGACTACTCATGCTTGATTTCACATAGAGAAATAATGAATCGGTCAACCTACTAACCATGATTCTATATTTCTATGGATGTCGGGCTAGTACACAGCTTTAACAAACTTTCAAATGTCTGAATAGTTTGAAGATATCAGAATAGTTTAAAATTTATTTGTGATGTTGATACTGAGGAATGGGTCTTCTTTTTAGGCTTGTATTTTTTTTTTTAATAAGTAGTTTTTTGATTAGCATACCTTGTGTTGGTAGAAAGATGAACGAGAGTTCCTCTGGCCTAAAGATGAATGAGAATTCCTCTGGTCTGAGGATGTTAAGCGTTTACCGAAATTAGTCACCACAATATATGTACACTTGAATTACGTCTGTGGTGTGTGATGTTAATTTGTTTTGTGTTAAAGTAAATAAATGGGTTTGTCAACGGGTCACCAACGGCTTTGGGACAATAACCCTACTTCTGGCAATCAACGATTAATCATCAACTTAAATGTTCTCTAAACTGGCAATTAATGATTAATTATTGATTTAGACACTCCTTTTTTCGTAGTTTATTAAAATAAAACTACAAAAGATAACTGCATGATTTAGGTACCATTGGAAATGTCAGATGTTATTCTCTATTAATAAAAATTTTCGTTTTCAATGGATCGTTCCTGTATCTAGGCGAACATTTTCAATTTCCATTCTTCTGACAACCAGCTGTTATACACAACGTCATTGTTTACATTGCAAGTGAATAAAAGGCTTCTTACCTTATTGTTATTATAACCTCATATAAAAATGTAAACACCATTTTGAAACATTGTGCAATAAAATTAATTTTCATTTATGTATTTTATTTATTTTCAATTATAGATTTCCTTACTTAAACAAATTCTAAGAAAAATAAATTTTTTATATAATACTATGTATGAAGTTTATTTTTGGCGATATTCATTGCTTGTGATCCTGTAAACAATATTATATGAATTATTACAGTCAGATTTTATTCTTTTACTTTTTGTGAATGCTTGGTTATAATCACTAGCACAAATTGCAAAGTTTTGCTTCTGTGCATGCTCCAATGTTTTCAGTTACTGTAGTTTGTAGGTATTCCTAAAAATTATGTTATTTCCACAAACTAGATAACATTTAAAAACTATTGTGTAGCTCACATTTTGAAATTTTACTATAGAAAGTTTTTTCAATGTAAGGCCCCCTCTTCTTTGTAAATACTTATTCAAATATTTACAAATTGAATTGTTAATATGTTTATATAAATAATAAATGACCAGTGCTTTTGGCCACAATATTGTTCTATGTTCTTTTCTGAAGAAAATGGTATATAACGAGCTTTATCTTTACATAAGTATTTTCTATGATTTTTTTAGAAAATCCTTGCAAAACAGTCAAAAAGCCTTCCGCCAAATCCAGTAAATACACTGCCAGAAGTAGGATTAACTAATAATGTGCTACTGATTTTAGATAGGACATTTGTTTAGTCATAAAAGTAAAAGAACTGTTTAACAACATAGTCACTTCCGTTGCAGCACTGTGGAGCTAGCGTGACACTAACACTCCAAGTAGCCAGCCAGCACTACTACACCACATTGCCGTTGTATTGCATTATATACAGGGTTAATAAAAAGTCTGAAGACGGTTTAGACCGTTACAAATAGGTACAAAACATTTCTCATTGCTGCTGGACATAAAAATCTATTTTACCATGTATTCAGTGATCCACTACCTTTGTAGGAGGACGGCCTACTAGGAATCGGAAGAAAATCTTTTAATGTAAACATAGGTATGTAAGCATGGTATACATACCATTTTAAAGGTCTTAGCTAGTAGAACATCGTACCGCAAATTAGACCTCAAGGTTAATCCTAAACAAAATGGTAGCGCTCGAAAGTTTCAATACTGATCTTATGTGCAAGTTTAAGAATGGCTTATTTTTTTGTAACCATATCAGATGAAGCTACAAAACTTCACACATGATTACTTCACACAAACACCTACTTTAAGATGTATTCAGTGTCCTGCTATTCTTTTATGGGAACGGTTGATGAGGAATCAGTAGAGAAGTTTTAGTGTAAGCATGGGTTGATATGCACATCATTTTAAAGGGCTGGTCAATCATAGAAGAATGCCACAAACATTCTAATGGAGAGTTGAGACTCAATGTTCTTAGACTGTAGTAAAAGTTAAAGTACACACTACACATGTAGCCATTTTGGAAAGGCAACTCAAATTTGAGTAATCCATAGCCACCTACATTTTTTAGTGGCTTCTGATTATGATCAGGAAAGCCATTAATAACTATAACTTTACATAAATTAATAAATCTATGTAAAATTACAAACATTGTACCAAACCTTCTACGTATCATGGGTTCAGAGGTTTGTTCTGCAATAAATATGGTTAGATATAATAAGTTAACTGACAAAATATTTGTAATATGTATACCTTCACTTTATTGTCTTTTCATACATACATGTAATGTACTACCATGTGGTATTTTAGTAAACTTTGTACCTGTGTCTTAACTACGGATGAAAGTAAAATTATTAGGATTAGTATTAAAAAAGAAAACACTTTAGAAGTGATTAAATATATGTCCATTAAAATTAACACTTCAGTTTTATAAAAACAGTATGGTGTATAACAATAGAATTACTTTCAAATTCTGTAATTTTTAAGAAACGTTTAAAAGAAAATTTTAACTAGAATTATTTAACTATTTACAATTCAATCGGTGTCCATAACACCTTGGATCCAAGGAGGCAAAGCGAGCAGATGTTCACCCACTAAGTTGTACAACTCACTATGACCTGAATTATCATCCAAGAATTCTTCAGAGTCAGTATCTGGAAAAGACGGTAAAGATGTTTGTGAAACATTTCCATTGTTACATTCATTCAAGGAGGTTGACTCCTTGTTATTATTTTTTTGCTTCTTAAAATCATTCTGTTCTCCCTTTCTCTCTACTTTTTTCAAATCTGCCAATTTTTGAGTCACCAGGATTTGAAGGTTTTTCATTGCTTGCAGTTTTCCCTTGATGTCTTGCATTAAATTTTCAACAGCCATAAGATTATTACCACTTTTTACGGCCTCCCACCTGTCCATCATAATGTTGTCATAAACAGACACAATAACCTCTAACTCATTGACAGCATTAGCTTTGAGTTTGTCAAGTTGGGTTTCAATGCACAGCTTTTCCTTAACCAATGCCATTCTTTGGTTGCGATAAAGTTCCAAGTTCTTGATTGCATTCTGTAGTTCTCTGTACAAACTTGCCAACTCTTCTGCCTCTACCTCCAACTTTTCTTGGAGCTTGTTAGGTAAGTCATAACGAAGCTGAATGACTGGCTTTATAGTTTGGACTTTAGTGTTGAAGTTTGACAATTGATCACACAACTTCTTTAGATCTTCTGCTGTTACTGAAGTAAGCCATTCAGATTTGTTTGTTTCTTTAGATTTGTCATGTGTCTGCTTCTTAGTGTTCTTTATTATTTTCTTTTGTTTATTATGTTCTTTTGTTGTCTCTCTTTTCTCTTTTTCTACCTTAGAGTTGCAATGCTTATTTTCTGATATGGTAATAGTTTCCATATTTTGTTGGATTTGAAATACTGAACACTCTCAAATTACAAAATTACTATATAGCCTAAATGATGTTTGTTGTTGTTTATGAAATTCTAAAGTCTTTTGGAATTTGTTGCTTATAACACAAAACAGATGTTCTTAAAATAATTCGCAGACAATTATTTCAAAGTAAAATAAATTGAGTTTAAATTAGGAAAATAATCAAAGGAAATATTGTCTTGTTCATATGTCTACATTGTGTCTACAATGTATTATGAAGAAATCTATATGATTTCAACTTTATGTTACCTGTACATTTTAAACAGTTTTTGGCTATATCAATACATTCAATCAGGATGTATTGATTGAACTTATATTAAAAAAATACAAACTTGTTTTCAATGCCATTTTGTTTAATAGTAATTTATTGATAACTTTGTTGGGAATTAAACTGTTGATTTTCATATTTCATTACATGCAAGAAAACTCAACTGCAGTGAAGGAGTAATAGTACAAATGTGCATTTTGTGTCTTTATGTGAGCTCTTGACATAACACATAATAATTACTGTGCTAGAGCATAAGAGAAAGGGAGAGAGGGCTAGTTAGAGAAGGAAAAGGATAGAGAAAGATGGTGGGATGGGAATATAAGGAAATGAAGAAAGCAAATGAAAGATTCGTGGAAAGTGAAAATTGCAGAGGGATATAAGAGGGGGGAGTCATCTTTAGTAAGTAAAATAAATTAGCAGAGCTAAGCCAAAGATAAATGTTTCTAAAACTTAATTCCATTTTAAAATATCCTTCCACAGTTTTAGTTAAGGTATGGCGTTTAGAGGGGAGAAAATGTTTACTTACCCCACAGCAGTTCCCCTCCAGAAGCTCTAGTAGTAGCTGCAAGGCACAGTTCCGTACAAAACATAATCAATTAATTATGGTAAAATATTTTAACTATGGTTAGAAGAAATTTAATTATGTTGGTAAAACTGGCAATTATTCTATCATTTAAATCATTAAGAATACCTAAATTATAACTCAATTGATTAAACAACACAATAGAAGATCCAATGTAAACACTGCGGCAAGTGGGATCATTCTTGTTATGACAGATCCATGCTTCTAGCAGTGACTGTACTAAGAACATATGACAGTGCGTGGTGGGGGAAAAAATCTGTCGGGCATGCACTGTTCGCAGGCCATCAACCATGAGTTGGATAATAAATAGACTTTGAAAGAGTTCATCTGGAAACTATTGGCTGTAAATTCGCTATCAAGATGTTGAATATTGAAACTGTCCAAACAAAGTAAAGCCTTGAGGGTTACAAGGATGGTAAATTGACTTATTCATGCTCCATAACTTGTAAATTGGGCTTTTAAGAATGAGATACATTAACAAATAATTAATAAATCATAACATAAGGCCCATGGGTTTGTTGATCTGTTTAAATATAACAAAGAAAACTCATTACGAAGAATTGTTTTTCCTTACGAATTTTTTATTTCTATTTAATAAGTTTGATTACAATATTATGGCTCAACATTTTACAATTGTTAGGAACAATAACCACCAGGGTTAAAATTTCTGTAATTGTAGATTGCAAAAAAACAAAAAAAACATTTTCAACTACTGTAGACTGATAAATAAATTGTTGTCTGGTCGTATTCATTATTCATTATTATTCATCTCTAAGACGCCGATTGTAGAGATATGGGCGAATATGAGGAATGAATAAGTGTGATGAGTGTAGATGAACGAGTGTAGTCATTGTTACTATCTGAGTTCGACTTAGCTCAGAAAGGACTATTTATTAATAGCCCAATAGCCAGGGCAACTGTGGGACCTACAGCTTTACGTGGAATCCGAACCACGTAGTGTTGGTCTGATTTTCAGCTAACTAACAAGTTTGACACTTAGTTCTCTTCTCTACACAACACCCGAACCTTGACTACCATTCAACACGGACACTCCAGACTTCTCTAGTAGTGTCTATATTGATGACAACCATTGAGCGGATGCCGTGTCGGTATTAAGAGAACCAAGCATGGAACATATCGCCTACAATCTCCCAAACACTTTGTCCCCAAGTAGCTGGGTTACAGCACTGCGCCACTAGTGCCGACTTAAGTATCTTGGAGATTGCACAGTTGACTTCCATGTTCAGTGTCTTTGAATAACAACAGGATATTCAACACAAAATGTCAGGATGTAAAAGTGTCAAAAAATTATATATTTACATACATACATATTTACTTTATATATTTTAGGAAACAAAAAAGATTAAATAAATAAATGTTAATCAAATTTCTAAGCAATTTTTATTCCATAATATCTTCCACAACTTTTCATTGGAATATGTTAGTTTAACACAAATTCCTAATAATGAGAAGTAAGTTACAGACAAAACTCAAAGCCTTTATTTTGATTATTGAAATTGATTTTTTTAATTATTAAAAAATACTGCTCTTTTTTCATTGCAAAACTGTTTTTAATAATGTTTACTCTCTGTTGACAGAGCAACGTTGAAGGAGAACGGTGTGAGAGGTGTAAGCCTGGGTTCTTTTTCCTTGATCGGGACAATCCTGATGGTTGCACTGCATGTTACTGCTCCGATGTTACCCACTCATGTGTGGAGGCAACTGGCTACAGACTGCATGAGGTAACATCATCGCTGAAGGCATTTCTGAATATTCTGTTGTCCACTCATGTCCCGAAGTAGATGTCCTCACTGTGGTGTTGCTATAATGTATTGTAGTTGTAGTCTATTTTGTTCTAGACTAGAAGAGGATGGGGATATCTTGAGTCGGATATTCTAAGGGGATGATTATCCTGGTATTTAACCAACATTCAACCTTCTGTAATATTAATGGTATATAACTTAGTTTTTCATTGTAAACAATCAACAAGATACTCAAAAACAGGGAAAAAAGAAACAATTGTATTGACCCACCCACCCACCCATACATGTACAGTTGTATTGACCCACCTGTCCATCCATACACGTACAGTGGTATTGACCCACCTGTCCACCCATACACGTACAGTGGTATTGACTCACCCGCCCACCAATACACGTACAGTGGTATTGACTCACCCGCCCACCCATACACGTACAGTGGTATTGACTCACCCGCCCACCCATACACGTACAGTGGTATGTTGACCTTCTGTAGTCAACATGGTGTGTTGACTAACAACATCATATTCTCTCACTAGCAAACATTTACACAAACAGACTTGTCAATTAGCTGAAAGTCAGACCAACACTACGTGGTTTGGATTCCACGTAAAGCTGCAGGTTGTCCCTGGCTGTTGGGCTATAAATAAATTGACTTTTCTGAGGAACAGTTGAACTCAGTTAGTAACCAGACTACACTCATCCACACTATTATCATCATTCATATTGGCCTTAAAATATGCACAACGTTGTGTTGGCGTCTCATATGTAACAACGTAATAAGAATGTATGTTCTGTCAATAAATAGCATACCTTTTTGATCATGTATGTTTTACTCACAAGTTTAGTACTTGAAACATTAATTTTTCTAAACTGTGATGACAATTTGGAACACACACTAAAACAAAGAGTGTTGTATGTCTGTAGAAAAAATTGTACTTGTAAAATAACACAAAAGCAAAATTACTGAAAAAGCTTACACTGTCATGTATATTAATACAATTGCATGCTCTTATTTATTTATTCATTATCAAGATGCTGATCTTCAAGATATGGATGAATATGAGATGTGATTAAGGGTCTAGAGTATAGATGAAAGAGTGCAGTCATTGTTACTAAGGTTTACTGTTCCATAGAAAGAGACTTTTACTAACGGTCCAGTATCCAGGGTAACTAAAAAACTTACAGGTTTACATGGAATTCGAACCACGTAGTATTGCTCTAATTTTCAGCTAATTGACACAATCATTGCACGGCTCTCTTCCCAACACAAAATCCTGACCCTGACTACAAATAAACCAACACAAATATCCTGACTTCTATGACCATTAGTGATGGAACAGAAATCACAACCTGTGATTTTAGAATTTTTGAATGAGTTACTACTGTGACCTAAAAACGTTAAAAAGTATATACTTTGCTTATGTACATTCTCATGTTTCTTTTTGCATTGCTCTGTATGGTTCAACAAAACAGGTAAATATGGATAATATTTTAAAGCAACAAAAAAAGGCCATACGGATAATGCTAAGGCTGAAACATGATGATTCAGCTAAGGAACATTTTAAACATTTAAAAATTTGTACTGTTTATGGCCAGTATATTTTTGAATCCATTCTTACAGCAAAAAACCAAAAATTAGACTTAAATTTTAAGACACCCAGTCACCCTTATAACTCAGTGCAAAAAATGAGGTGGTCCAGGACCATAGGCTAAAGTTTTTTGAAAAAACCTACATATATGGGAAACAAATTTTTAAAATAAATACTGGTACCGCAAAACATAAAAATCGAAAAAGGCCTTAAGTTCAAAAACTCTTCACCACTCTCTAATATAAACTGAACATCCATAACAGAGTTTATAACTAGAGTCAGTACTAAACAATGTAAATATTTATTAATTTAAAAACTGTTTGATTTGTTTAGTTATGTAAGTTAGTGTTTAGAACTTTGACGCTATTCATTGTATCATATGTACATCAAAATGAATAAAGGGTATTTGAATTGAATTGAATCACAGGTCGACCTGTGATCACATCTCCGAACGAAACCGCTCACTAAGCACTCCAGTGATCCGCTTTCTGTTGTCTGGACAGCTCTTTTAAACTCTTCTGCTCATCAGCTCAGAGCTGTATTGGAACATTAAATCTTTTCCCGCGAGTCGTGTGGCACGTCATACAAAGCAGTTGTGGCTCACCCAGCCAGTTCGATCCTTTCCCACGATTTTATTTAAATAAGTTAAAATTATTTATCACGTTCTTGCTCAGCCATTATTACTATGACTTCTTCTTGTATTAAAACTGTTCCTTGCTTATTATTTGTTTAAAGCTATTTTTTGTTAACCTACAAAACAGTAATTCTTTTTTTTTTCAATGCGAATGGTATGTTTTTAAACTAGGCTCGAAATCAATATGAATAATTTGATATAAAGTGATTATTTAAAGTATTTAAATTCCTTTCCATTTAAATCTTGTTTAATGATATCATGGAATCGCCTCAAATACATAACCTCGAAGCGTCATGATTGGTGTAGTAGGCCGTAGGTCTAGGTGATTTGCCGTTCAAATCATGTTTGGAGTGAAAAGAGCGGAATCACTGTTTGAAATCACAGGTCTTAAAAGTGAGCAGGAACGGTAATCACTGTTCACTTAAAACAACAAGTAATCCCATCACTAGTGACTATGTATGTGACTCACCATAGAGTGGATGCCATGTCAGTATTAACACTTTCACTGCCGACGACGTCATTTGACGGCGCGCGCGATCTTCGGTAAAATGCCGAGAACGTCATTTGACGGCGCCGATGTTTTAATTGTTGCAAATGCAATTTGACGTATAATGACGGTGTTTGCATTTGTTATATGCTTCTTGGATGTTTTTTGTTATTACTCTATGGATTTAGTTGTATCAAACAACCGATTTATCGATTAAAATATCGAGAATAAAACTACCGATTTCCCAGTTGTTTTGAGCGTCTGCTGTCACCGCTACCGTCTGCCTAGCGCTGCTGTTGTAAATAAAAGTTTGTTTTTGTTTACAATTTATTTATAATACAATATGGATCGTAAAAGTATTGAAGAAGATGAAGTACTGGACGAATTGTTTAGATTATCAAGTGACAGTGAAGACAGTAATCTATTTGGTGACGACACAGATGATGATCCTGATTTCACTGTTGATCAATTGTTTGATGATTCAGGTTAGTAAACAATGTTATAATTGCATTTATATAATTGAAACATGTTTTTAGTATCGTATTTCTTACTTAGGCCTAGTGTGTTATTTATTTTTCTTGTATAATCATCAATATAAGCGATAACTGAGTTTTATAGTAGGCTACTTTTTTTCAGATTCTGATGCAGATGAATTTGAGAGTAGGCCTGAACCTAGTAAGCAAGCTACACCTATCCCAGAACCTGATGTATTTAGGCCTAGTCTAATTCGTGAAACTGATGTAAATAGTCCAAATTTACCTTTACAAGACTCAAGTTCAGGTAAGTAAACGGTAGCCTATTTTCAATTTTGAAATTATTATTTATTTTACTACATTGTTTTTTTAGGAATAACCTAAAATAAACTTTTATGTGCACAAATGTTATCCATAAATATTTTGTTTTATATGTTGTAGGTGTGGAAGATGAACCCATGGAAGTGGAAGAGCAGGCCCTACCCGTAACCATTCCAAGGCAACCGACTGGCGCTACAGCTAGGACGACGCATCAAAGAATTAGGCCTACAACGAATCAACCACCAGCCAGCAATTGGTCTGAAATTGACTTTGTGCCAAACATTGATGTGTTTGTTGGACAAGGTGAAATGCTTCCAGGTACAAATTTGCAAGAAGGATGCTCGGTAAGTGAATTTTTTTTACATTTCATTGATACCGACACAATACATTTGATGAAGCATCAAACAAATCTTTATGCTTCTCAAAGAATAAGAAAACTGAGGGCAAAAGAAGCACTATCTCCTACCTGTAGAATGTCAGAATGGAAACCAGTCTCTGTTCTAGAAATTAAAAAGTTTTTGGCCATCATCATTCACATGAGCTTTAGCACAAGGCCCGAGATACAAGATCACTGGAGCACTGATCCAGGAGTGTCGTGCAATTTTTGTCCAAATGTAATGGGGAGAAACCGCTTTCTGTTGCTTCTATCAAATCTACACCTCAATGACAATTCGTCTCAGCCAAAAAAAGGTGAACCTAATTATGACCCCCTTTATAAAGTCCGACCTGTAATAGACAAATTATCTACTTGTTTTCAGCAAACATATCGCCCTGGAGAGAACATTACAATTGATGAGGGTATGTGCAAATTCAGAGGCAGGCTTGTCTTCAAGCAATACATGCCTCAAAAACCTAGTAAATATGGCATCAAGCTGTATATGCTGTCAGATAGTACTTCTGGTTACATTTGGAATTTTCAAGTGTACTGTGGCCAAAGCAATATCATTACAAATATTGTTCAAAATCTGCTGGGTGATCTAGCTAATGAGGGGCGAACGCTGTACACAGACAGATACTATACAAGTCCTACATTAGCATCTGAGCTTGAAAAAGTAAGAACGGGTCTTGTGGGAACTGTAATGCCTAATCGTAAGGGCCTACCTTTGGAGTTGAAGAAACCCAAATTGAAGAAAGGTGACCAGATTTTTCGAAGGAATGGTAACATGTTGGCTGTGTGCTGGAAAGATAAACGTGATGTGCATATGCTAAGCACTAGGCACACAGCTTCAATGGTCACTTACCAGAATAAACAATCAAAAGAACTGACCAAACCTGCTTGTGTTATTGGATATAACAAACACAAATTTGGAGTCGACTTGTCCGACCAAAGAATGTCGTATGGTGCGTTTGACCATAAATCGGTAAAATGGTGGCGAAAGCTTTTTTTTCACATGATGCTTATGTGCTTAGCCAATGGATGCATTTTGTACAACAAACTGAACAGAAAGAAGCTCACTATCACCCACTTTATGAAGAAGTTATGTGGAGAAATGGTAATACAAGAAGATGATGCTCCACCAAGCACAAGTGGTAGGCAATTGAGTCGGCTTCAAACTGGGAAACATTTTTTGGAAAAAATACCAGTTCCTGAAGGAAAAGTCAGAGTCCAAAAAAGATGTAAAGTGTGTTCTATTGTAGGAAAAAAACAATCTGGAAAATCTGCAAGAAAGGACACTACGTATCAGTGTAGCGAGTGCAAAATTGCCATGTGTAAAGAACCCTGTTTCAAAAATTTTCATACGAGGAAAAATTTTGCATAGTAATATTTTTTGTTATTGTAAATAGTTGTAAATATATTATTAGTCATATAAAATTGAATTCTAGAAGAAATTTCAGTAAAATTGGATTTATTTTAGTTTTTTTCAGTAAGTGTGTATTTTGGTTGACTTTTGATTTTTTGTAAAAAACATCATGCAAAGACAATTTTGTGGAAAAATTACCTTAAGGTAGACATTAATAACAAAAATTATTTTATTCAGAAAAAGATGCATTTTTTTAAAAAAGGTAAGTACCCAAATTTTATCTATATTAGTTTATGAGTTATGATTTTTTGAAAACTGTAAAAATCAGCCGGCATTCTATAGAAGTATCATATATAACCCACCGGCAGTGAAAGTGTTAAGAGAACTTATACCCATCGCCTACAATCTCCACAACAATTTGTCCCCAAGTAGTTAGGTTACAGCACTACAAAATAGTGCAACTGTGCTTACAATCTCCACAACACTTTGTCCTCAAATAGGTGGGTTACAACACTGCGTCACAAGAACCAGCTTATAGTTTTGACATTCAATTGGCTGTACATCATTTACTGACATTTGAGACTCTTTACCAACATGCATTTTCAAGGTTTTCCGCTAACATAAAACTTGTTCGACTGACAAGGTTTAGTGTCCTAAACACTAAGACATGACGTGTAAGTGTTTAGTGTCCAGGACAACGTTTCTGGACAAGTTGAAAGTCTGTCCAGAAACGTTTTACTTAAATGCTATTTCCATGTATTTTGTTATTTATTTTACAAATATTCAAGACTATATTTTTATTAGTTAATATGAATGTAAATGTTGTCCACCATATCTAATCTTTAAATCATGCTATCTTTTCAGCTTTCTGCACACAACTCTATAGAACATTGTTACTAGAAACTAAATTTACATTCTCACACACCAATTATAGTCTTTTATTTAAATTTTTATTTTAAAGTGGTCTTTTATAATTAACTATGATGAAGTCATTTACACAAAGATCAGATAGGTCAAAAAACTTAAATAAAATTTTGTACAGAAACTAGTCATGTCATTTAGTAACAAGCACAACCTCTGGTTATATGTATTTTCAGAATGAGCATATGCGTCAAGGCTTTAAATTGGGCATAAATTATAAGAGTAACATATCTGCAATTGAGTGTTCACTTGTTGTTGGTTAGGTGAATACGCTGTCTAACTGGCTGGTGAGCGACATCAATGTAACTCGCACAGTTCTTCCCTCTGTGGACCCAGACACCGGATTGCTCAATGTGGGGAATTACGAGTTACCAGGAATTGAAGCCTACTACTGGCTGGCACCAGGAGAATACCTGGGCAATCGCCTGACCAGCTATGGGGCTACGCTCACCTTCCGAGTCAGCTGGGTAGTGATGAGAGGTGACACCAGCGGCAAACCTACCACTGGCCCGGACCTTGTATTAGTGGTGAGTAGACAGTAGTGTCACCTCTAAATATGGTATGATATGCCTTTCTGACGACTGGTGTTTTTTTCATAGGTATATTTTTTCTTCATTGTTGGAATTGTAAAATTAAGTTTGACTACATTTTTAACACCCCTTGAATGCATGTACAAATATATAAAACCCTTCGCTACCCTTTGCAAATATGAGTTGAGGCAATAATAAAAAAAATACAGGATTGATTTTTTAGCCAAACAAAGACAAGAACTTCATATCAAACACCACACTGCTAAGTTACATACATCTTCCTTTTCCAATTGTGAGACCGTCGGCTTAAAAATTTTTAAAAACAGTATAAAGATGGTGAAGAGGGGTTAATAGAATGTGATGATAATGTTAAATTTGTGTACATTTAAAAGTAATGAATGTATTGTGCTAATCCAGTAAATGTTTAGTGAGGTTTTGTATAATTCTGACCACCACTTACAAAAAAATGTTATACCCCTATGGTTGCCTACTAGTTAGTACTATATCTAGGTATTATTGTTATACTACCACAATAAGTAGGCATATATTGTGAACTGCCATTACTTAATATGGATTACAAACGAGTAAAGTGTTTTTAGTTGGAAAAAAGGCTATAGTGACAATTAATTTTTAACCCTTGATATGCCTAATGCGGTTCAGCCGGCATTAGAGACAAATTAAATCCGCTATAAGCGCTAGATGTATGTCTGACCGTGAGGTACTCACACATAAACACCGACCTCTCCCCCTCCCCTAGGATGGGTGGGGTATAATTGCAGGAAGTCATTGAAGCGCAATCCTGCGGGTGCGGGTGCTGTGACTTGCTATACGTGTTAGTAGCGGTTGTATTGTAATATAGCAAAAGTATATATCCTAGTTGAGTATATAAAGTTAATTGATTTTGTGTGGTATTAAAAAGCATTAAATGCCAAACAAGACACTGTATTTCTCGTCATAACAAAATAAAAACAAACATGTAACATTAATTATTTAAAATCAAATTTGCAATAAAATTATGTAATTTTAAAATAACTGATGAGCAAGGCCAGTCCTGTGAGGGTCTCTTTTTAACATTTTAGAATAATCAAGAATATAATTTCTTAAATCTGTATGTACCAAGAAAGCCCAACTTTGCATCTTTGAGGTGATGGATTTATAACTATAAACATAATTTTAATGAAAGGCGTTTTATAGCTGATATAAAGACATTTCAATCGAACAAATAAAAAAAGATTTTTTGACCAAACAGCCTTAAGTTCTTTAGATGTAGAGTTAAAATTGTTTTTCTTTCTTTTTTAATTTTAATTGTTATTGAATTGAATTTCGTATCTATATTTTGTTGTTTTTTATCTGACTTTGTTAATTGCAATGTATTTTGTTGTAGTAAACTATCTGAAAATATCAATTGCTTATCTAATTTTTTAGTTTCTTAGTGATGATTTTTTAAATGCTTATTAATAGCCATAGAACATTTAGTTAAAAAGGAAGCTGGTTGTAACCAATTTCAAAAAGCTACAACTAATAATTTCAATAAAATATCAGTTCCTAAAATAAATTGCAGTAGTAAGGTAGTTATCACTGAAAATCTGCTCTTGTTTGGCAAGGGGGAGAATGGAGTGCAGATAGGCTATGGAGAGAGCTGGTACCACCAGAACAACATGAGTGTGACCGTCCAGCTGGTGGAGGCAGGATGGTACATGCTTAGCGGGGACCAACCTGTGACACGAGATGTGCTGCTCAGTGTCCTCACCAATGTCAAGTACCTGATGCTCAGAGCCAAGTTCCATACTGACCAAGTGGAGGGTAGGTTAGTATCTTCATTGTAATAATGTTCTTTTGTTTGTTTTACAATTTTTTTTCAACCAGTTCACATGGACAATACAGGCCTGTGTGCAAACTTTATTCAATAGTGAAGCATCCACCATCTGCTTAATTGAGCATTCAAACACTGATTTTGGACTATGCAGTTTGAAGCCTTTACCATTGAGCTGCCATGCCAGTATTATGTTGTATCGAATAGTTGTTTTCGTAAATGAGTTAATATTTTAATTTAGGATAGAAGATAATAATAATAATTTCTTTTACTTTAAAGCGATTTTCAATATTACATTGTTTTAAAAAAACTCAAGTCAAATGTTCAATAGTCAATAATTCTTTATTCATTCATACATTTCATATAGTACATGAATAACATCAATACAGCTAACAAGAATTTATCACTGTTCTTAGCCTAAACTATTCTAAAACGTATTATATGCGTTTCTATTTCACCCTCTATATACACAGACAACAGAATAGCAGTTTAACTTATAAGCATCTGTTCTGGTGAAGAACTCCTGAACCGAGTACAATGACCAGTCAGTTATTAATGATTTTAACTTTTTATTAAATATATTTAGATCCTTTTTTTTGAATATGTCTTGGTAGATTATTTAAATGTTTAATTCCAATGTGTCTAGGCGTTTTGGAGAAAAGTTCTGTTCTATGTCTTTATTATGTTTCTCAAATTTGTTCCCCCCACATACAAATGGGAGGGGGGGGGTAGTGATTAGGCCAACTTTTAACACTACAATAATACAAAGCATTGATATGTATTAAAATTAAAACAAAACCACTTAGTAATATAAGTATAGTCATAATACTAATTACTGTTTAAAATCTACTCTGCTACATTTTTCTTAAAACTACTGAGACCAAAAGACCTGAAGTGGGGAGGCAGATAATTATATTCAACTTGTCCAAAGTATGAGAACCGTTTCCTGCCATCTTCAGTCCTTATTTGAGGAACATGAAGCATGTCGTCCTGCCTAGTGTTACACTCTCTTAGTGTGAAACGAGCAGTTAACTTTTCTTTTAAGTATCTGGGCTGACTTGTAAGTAAAACTTTATGCACTAGTGACACTATTCTAATCTTAACAATACTTTTAAAAAGAATCACTCTTACAGATCTACGAAACTCGCTTATATGATCAAACTTACGTTTATTGTGCACAAATCTGACAGCTCTGTTTTCTAACCTTTCTATAAAAACGGAGAGTTTTCGATTGAGCCCATACCCAAAGACTGGAAGTGCATAGTAAAAAATTGGAAGAATTAGACTCCTGACTATGATGGACTTTGCTTCAACAGGGATAACAGTTTTAAATCTCAGAAGAATTGTTATTTTAGGAATAACTCGTTGGTATATTGAGTTTACATGTTTGTCGAATTTCAGCTGAGAGTAAAAAGTCACTCCCAATATCTTAACAATCTGACCTTCAGCCAGAGAATCGTTATAAATAGACACATGGCCACTGATTTGCAATTCTGGGGGTGATCCTTTCAGCGAGGTAGGATAATGCACAATGGAACACTTTTGTATATTGAGTTCAAGACCAACGCTAAACCCTGGAAAGGTCATTATTTATCCTCAACAAGGCATCATCAAACCGAGTATGAAAATATCTCAACAACAACGGCATGTCATCTGCAAAGGCGTGAATTGAGGAAAAATCTATTTCATTTTGGATATCTGCCGTGTACAAAGTGAACATGATGGGCCCTAAACAGCTTCTCTGCGGCACGCTCAAAGCTCTTGGCAGTCTACCAGATAAAACATTATTTGCTTTCGTTAACTGAGTCCTGCCTTCGATATATGATGAGAACCACTTAACAACTACATCATCTGCTTTATAAAACTTCATTTTTGCCAGGAACATACTATGGTTGACTGAGTCAAAAGCCTGGGCAAAGTCAATTGAAGCTAGTATGTTGTTTTGTTCCTTATCCCGAGCAACAAAAAACTCAGTAACATTTAACAGGGCAGATGTGGTGCTGAAACCCTTTCGGAATCCTGATTGGTTTTTGGGCAGTATATTTTCTCTTTTCAAGAATGCTTCTAGTTGGCCAGCAACAGCTTTCTACAACACCTTCGACAAAATGAGCAAAATGTATATAGGTCTGTACTGAGAGACAGATGCTGGAGCCTCAGTTTTCGGAATAGGTATGACCACACTGTGTTTCCAAGCCGATGAGAAGCATCCAATGGTTAATGACGTATTTACAAGGGTGCGTTAAAGCATCAATACAGTAGGAGCTAACAGCCTTTATCATTTCAATTGAAATGCCATCTATTCCAAACGCATTAGAGATACTGTCAATTATCGCCACCACCTCGGATTCACTTACCTTTGCAAAGCCAAAACCCTCATCAACGTTTTCGTTGACATTCGATTGGCAGTAGTTGAGCTTGATTGGGATAATAAGATTATTACAACTCATGAATGCAAAGAAACAATTCATGTTGTTTGGTGAAAACGGTGTATCAGGGTGAGTAAGGTCAGAATTGTGTGCCCCGCCTGCATTCAGAGTAGCCCAACAACCTTTGGAGTCTTTGCAGTTTAAATTCTGACAAAAAATAAAGCTTTTTTGCTCTACTCATAGCATAGTTGAGCCTATTCCGGGCATTGCAATATTTCTTCCTGCTCAGCAAAGAATGATTATTTTGAATGAAGTTCTTCTTAATCCTGTTTTTTATCTTATTTAATTCCTTAACCTCATCATTAGTGCTTTCTTTCTCGTGACACGTTTTCTCACAATAGGAGCACAAGTATCGAAGATATTAAGAATGCTGCTTGTAATTGAATTACATATGTCATCAACAATGTGCATACTTTAAATATCATTCCAATTGACTTCAGAGAGAAGAGATAAAAAATCTTCTAAACTAACGTTATCATTTCTGTAAGAAATGAATTTTGCTCTCTTTTTTTATTTTTTTTATAAAAAGGTATATCACAAAATGAGGTTGTGATCAGTAATACATTTTCCATATGAATCAGTAACACCAGATACATCAATAACACCAGATGCTATAATTTCCATGTCTTTTTCAACAACATGATCGATTAGTTTAGAAAATCTATCAGTAGTACGTGTGGGATCATTAAATATTTGTTTCAGATTCAACGCCTCAAGAAGCCTACTGTAGTCTCTTGTTTCACAGCACGCATTGTCTAATAAATTGATGTTGAAGTCCCCTAACAAAATAACGTTGTCAACTTCAGGCGAAATGTTAATAAACAATGAATATAATAATGGACTCAGAACAGAAAAATTGGTAGAAGGAGGCCTATACAAGACACAGACACACAGCTTCCGATTTCCAATACACACAATACCACATATGTATTCCAAATTAGAAGGAACGCTGTCAAATTCAACTTGCCTCACTTGTAACTCCCTTTTAACAAACATACCAACACCACCATCAATCGTACAAGAATCTGACCCACTTCTATCTTTGCGTAAGAAATAATATCCTGGAACATTAAAACACTCTGAAGGAGTTATATTGGTGAGCCAGGTCTCAGAAATACCAAGTATGTCAAAATGAAAATCTTCAACTACAGAACAGACCTTTATAAAACCAGTGTTAAGGGACCTAATGTTGATATGAGCTATCCTTGTGTTTGACCCCGGGTGCTTCCCGACGACTGAGTGAAGATACCTTCAGTAGAGAGATCGGCTCCTCTATTGTAAGAGCCTCAGGATGGGCTTCAGGCACGCTTGCTAATTCCCATTACTTCTAAGACACACTTAAAAATAAATTCACCTGGACAAGCATTGCCCAGTTTTCCCAAGAAGCCTACCATCCCTTGCTAAATGAGATCTCTTCACTGAAACGTTTGTCTCTGCAAAAATCACCCCAAAATTATTACACATTGACTCTAACTATTCGTTGCAGAGAACTTCTTGCCTTCTAAGACTCATATCATAAAATACAAATAAAATGTTATATACCATGGTGGTGCTTGCCATTGATTAGAATTACAGTATTTTCCCCAAATCAGTAAATAATGTTAAACTTTATAAGTTCCATATATCAAAGGAAAAAGTCTGGTAAAACATATAAAAAAAAAAAATACAATAGTAAAAAATATATGAAACTATTTTCCACGTGATATTGTGAATAACCATTTTTTAAACTGCTTGTTATATATATCTGTGCTTCTTTACAAGTAGTCCTGAATACTGCAATCAGTATTTTAAGCAATAAACATGAAATAAAGCAAAATGAACATAAAAATGTAAAAAGGTTAATGATAGCTCAAGTAGTTAATAAAAAAAAAAAAAAAAAAACAATAAGACTTTCATGTATTGATTGTGTAATTGTATTTCCAATTCTAATATTGTTTAATATATGATATGACGTAGCATGGTGTGATATCAAATAAACCCAACCCATTGAACACCACCGCTCACCTTACTAATCAACCTTGCATACCTCAAGTCACCAGTCAGTTGAGTTCTTGCCTCTGTACCTACCAGTTCCCGTGTCCAATATAATAATACAGTTTACTTGTGCATATTATTCCTTAGGCCTCATTAATCCTCTTATCAATATGAGCCGATAGATGGCAGAAACAAAAATTATTATGAACATATTAGAGACCATAGGAAGATTAATAGAAGCATAAATCATACAATATTGTCATTTTGAGTTGGCCAAATCAGCAGATAAATCAAGTTAAGGAAGGTCAGTCAGATCTGTTATATAAATTGAGAATTCTACAGTCCAGTTGTTCTAACTTTACCTCTGAGGTTTGCGGGCTAAACTGGAAAATCGACATAGGCAACGTTGCATTCAGACCGCCACAGCTCTACTAATGTAGGAAGCTACAAATTAATTTTTTTGGTGGGATTAAAATCTTTTTAGTGTTTAACTGGGAAGTACTTTTTTTACTGTTTACAAATATCAAAAAACTAAGTCAATTGGACAATTTTAACTTATAAAACTATCAGGCGCTAGTTGTGATCTATCTAGACCGGAAAAAAATTAGCTGTGGGACAGGAAGGAGCCAAGCGCTCAAAACATACAATGTTGCCATGTTGTGCTCCCCTCAGAGGTAAAGTTAGAATGGCTGGACTATAATGAGTAATTAATATTTTATGATGAATAAGTAGTAATGTAATCTAATGTGACTGGTTCCAGCCTGGCATTTGCAACCCTTGAGACCGGAGTTCCAGGAGTGGGAGGCACTGCAGTCGGCTATGTTGAGCAGTGCACTTGTCCTCTAGGCTACAAGGGACTGTCCTGTGAGTCATGTGACTTTGGCTTTGCTCGTATCCTGAATGAGGACCCTGAAGGACACCAACATGCTGTCTGCTCAAAGTGCAACTGTAATGGCCATGCTGAGTCTTGCGACCCTGTAACTGGACAATGTGGTGTGAGTAAACACAAGTTTGGTTGACTTATTAATTATATTTGCTTTTTCAAAAGATATCAAATAAGAATGTTGCTGTGAATTTGTACTGTAAAGTATAACCCATTTTAATAACCCATTGGAGACAAAATATAGGCATTGGATGTCTCATATTTAGCACTTTTCAAATTTTCAATAAATGCTCAAAACTATTAGTTAAACTTGTTGAGAGATACAGCATTTTTACTAGCGAGCACTAACTGTTATGAGCAGCACTAGTGAAGAAAAGAAGAAATATAGCCATAAACTAAAATTTCTTTTACAAAGATCTCTAGCTGTTTTGAATAGATTTTTACCCATGTTCTGTCTGGATTTTGGACTATACAGTTTGAAGCCTTAACCACTGAGCTGCCATGCCAGTAATATTTTGTATTGAATAGTTATTTTCATATATGAGTTAATATTTGAATCTAGAATAGTATATATATAGATAAGTCTTGGTGGTCTAGTGGTTAAAGTCGTTGTCTCAGGTAGCCAGGGAGACAGAAGTACCTGGGTTCGAATCCCTGTCGGGGAACAAAAAAGGTGACTGGCACAATTGCAAAGGCCTGATACATCTGTCCTTCCAAAGGTACAGATGTATAAGGCTCGACAAGTCTCAGGCTCACGATTAGAGAACTATGACATGACAGAATAGCGGTTTGATGGTTTTAATGTAATGTTGACAGTTTAGCCAACCAGTCACTACAACAATATTGCTCATTTTAAGCTTGAAATTGACTTACTTGCTCTTACAATCAATGTAGTCACAAGTGGGTTAACTGAGTAAAACAATCAACAGAATTAGAAAAGGAAATAATAAAAGTTTATCATATAGAGGAGAGGAGATATTGACCAAATAATCATTGGTTGTCACTCAACTAAAAACGTCTGTAAGAATTTTCTCAAATTTGAACCCTTATTGGGTTTGTATTCACCGGGAAGCTTGGAATACCCATTTCTCAAGTTGCTGATAAATCACTATTTTGCTTACCGTATTATTTATCAAATCCATTAAATTATACTTTAAAGTTATTGAAGAAGAATATGTTGTGTTCTCAGGATCCAAAATTACAGTGATAATGTATTTTTTAGGAGTGTGTGCACCACTCAGTGGGAGCCAACTGCGAGAGTTGTGCAGCAGGGTATTATGGCGATGCCACCCAACAGACTCCAGCTGATTGCCAGCCATGTGCCTGCCCACTCAGAGAGGCAGTCAACAACTTCAGTCCCAGCTGCCATGCAGACGAAAATGACTACGTCTGTACCCAGTGTCCTGAGGGGTACCAGGGTCGACATTGTCAGGAGTAAGTTTTATCAAATTATATTTTACTGAGCTAATAAATACTTGGATAGTTTATATGATTGGAAATTAATGACTATTTATGACTGGAGAACCATAAGTCATGTAAAAGGTTAGGTTTAATTCCTTACTGGCTTTTGTCAAGTTAACTCGACGGCAGCTGGGTGCTAAATAATGGCCGATGACGAGTAAACTCGACACACAAGTCTGTCCTGATTTATTTCATTGTCTGTCGAGTTAACACAACGTAGTTTGCTGTTTTGCCTCTAGATAGTGTTTGCATTCACTTTAGTCCCACTATGAATATTTCTTGTAATTGACGACAGCTATTTTTATTTAATTTACATTCCCACGTCCTTGACTGCCTTTTGTAGTGAGCTGCCCGCTCACTCAAACAGCTCGTGTTTATTTACATCATATTGTTTATGTTAGTGGACTGTAATAATTTTTGTACTTGTATATATTGAGTTAGTTTATTATATATGATTATTATTTATTTTGTGTTATTGTGGTTGCTGGCTTTTTTAATTTAGTTGAAATATTAGTGTAGTGGAATATTGGAAAATCAATAAAACTGTAAGTTTGTCTCATTTACATAGTTTTAAAATATTTTTTTAATTTTCTGATAAGGGGTTAATGGTACTAAGTGTATAATATTTGAACAGAACGTTTGGACAGCAAATTTACCCGAGTTGATTTAGCCACTAGTTATTGTAGAGTAAGTACTATAAGAGGGGGTACTTCAATTTATGTAAAAAGAAATCTAAATGTCCAATACTGCCCTCTTGATATTAGTAAATTTTGTCTTGAAAATGTGTTTGAAGCATGTGCTATAGCACTAAAACCAATTAAAACCATCATTGTTTCTGTTTATAGAGTGCCGTCGTCAAAAGAAGAAATTTCCATTGAAAAAATTGATTATTTGCTATCTTTTTTAACTAAATATAAAAAATTAAAAATATTCATAGCTTCAGACATTAATATAGACATAAGAGAAAAAAGACGGAATGTTATTGACTTAATAAATGTTATAGAATCCTTTAACTTATGTTGTCTAAATAGCAAGCCTACAAGATTAAATGCTTGTATAGACAATTTAATTAGTAATTATGATAGGGAACTTATAGAATTAGGCACAATTAAATTGGGACTCTCGGATCATGATGGTCTGCAGCTTAAGATACTAAACTATTTTGAGGATAGTAAAGACAAATTTCCAACAATTAGAATACTAAATGATAAAACTCTCCATGTTTAAAAAAATAGTTTAAGCCAAATAGACTGGTCACAAAAGATTATGATTAATAACAATATTAATGATTCTTTCAGTGTCTTTATCCGAGAATTTGTAGATACATTTTCTGCTAGTTACCCCGTCATAACTAAAAAGCATAATGAACATAATTTAAAACACAAACCTCAACACAGTAAAAGGTGGTACACAGAGAGACTTGATAAAATACGGAAAATGTTATTTATCTTTAAGGAAAAATCTAGATCATACGTAGAATATAGAAACAAATACCTGAGGATTTGTAAAATTTACAAACATGAAATAAAACTGGCTAAGTACAGAACTAATGATGAATACATTTGAAAATCTAAGAATAAGTGTAAGGCAGCCTGGAGTGTCATTGCGAATGAAATCAATGCCAAAACAAAAGACAATAGTATTCCAATAAGTCCGGATGATTTAAATTTATATTATACCAATTCCACATTTTCTTTACCTAATACCAGTAAAGTAGACACTCCTTTATCCCTGCTTTCAGCCTCTTGTAAGAGAGTCACAACAAAATTTCAATGGGCAAATATTTCTTGCTACGATATTTTGGAGTCAGTAAATAACCTAAGCAGCTCTAAGACTGAAGACTTCTACGGAATCTCCAATTTTATAATAAAAAATGTCATTTCCTTTATAATTGTTCCACTTCATTTGCTTTTCAATCAGATACTATTGGAATCAGTTTTCCCAAAGTGTCTTAAAATTACAATAACTATTCCTGTTTTCAAAACTAGTGATAAGTCAGACCCTAGCAATTATAGACCGATAGCTTTGGTACCAATTTTTTCAAAACTTTTTGAATATTGTCTCCACAAACAAATGTATGCATATTTTGAAATTAATCATTTAATTAATAACAATCAATTTGGATTTCGTTCCAACTTGTCAACAATAAATGCTCTTCAAAACTTAATATCTAGTGTATATGATGGCTTTGACAAAAAACTGTACACTTGTGCTATACTGATTGATCTAAGCAAAGCTTTCAACTCTGTAACCCATGATGTTTTGGTCAGTAAATTATCGTTTTATGGAGTAAGTAAAAACTCTCTTAAACTACTAAGATCTTATTTAACTAAAAGAATACAGTCAGTGATAGTTAATGGTATGAAGTCAACGTTTTTAGAAATAAAAATGGGGGTCCCAAGGTTCTGTACTGGGACCTTTGCTATTTATAAATGACTTTCCTGATTATATGCCATGTAAAACAATACTTTACGCCGATGACACGACATTCATTGAAACAAATAAAAAATTAGAATATGTATTGGAAAAAACAAATATTCTGACTAAAATGGCTGAATCATGGTTTCAAATTAATGGATTAAAAATTAACCACTCAAAATCGGAAAGCATTATATTCGATCTTAAAGTTCCTATGGAGGTAAACAAATCAGTAAAGCTTTTAGGGGTCGAAATTGATCAAAAACTCTCATGGCACGCGCACACTAAATTTGTATATAAAAAACTGTCTTCTGTGATTTTTCTACTCAGTAAATTAAAATCTTGCGTGACTAATGAATTGTTAATTTACTCATATTATGCTTTTTTTCAATCACGTATTCAGTACGGCATACTTCTATGGGGAAATTCAACAGGTGCAAAATCCGTTTTCAAATTGCAGAAAAAGGCAGTGAGGTGCATTTTAGGTTTAAATATGAGAGAATCGTGTAGAGAGCATTTTACAAAGCTCCTTACAATCCTTACATTACCATCTATATTTATTTTTGTTTGTTTAATGTATGTGAAAGAAAACTTAAATACTGTAGTCACCGTCTAAGATCCCATATTCACAGCCATTACACAAGAAATAGCCATTCTCTCAATGTACCTATATGTAAGATTGTCACTTATTGAAAATAGCTACTCATACTTAGGGTTTCAATTGTTTAATAAACTACCTCCACAAGCACTTGATGTGCCAGCAAACCGTTTTAAATGTGTACTTCGCTCCTGGCTGAAAAGTAATCAATTGTACTGGGTGGAAGAATTTTTTGAAAGTAATTTAGAGAACTTAATTTTTTAAATATATCTCTACATAAATACGAGGGCGGTTCAATAAGTCCTTAGAAAATACAAGATAAGTCGCAAAAAGTATCAATATTGTTTTATTTTTATTTACTATCATCTGTTGCTTGACAACTGTGAAAGTTTCAGTTGATTTCATCAGCTGATTTCATTGTTGTCGTTGATTGAATCAGGAAAGGTTTGTTTATTTAGAATGATGGACACAAGTGAGTTTCGTGCTGTGATTAAACACTTTCATTTGAAAGGCTTAACACCGAAGGAAATCAAAGTTGAGTTGGATGCTGTTCATGGTACATCTGCTCCTGTGTTGGCAACTGTTTATAACTGGGTAAACGAGTTTAAACGTGGCCGTACATCCACAAAAGATGAACATCGTTCAGGGCGCCCAGTGGAAGTGACAACCCCAGAAATGGTTGACAAAATCCACGATATGGTTTTGAGTGATCGGCGAATCAAAGTGCGTGAAATAGTTGAAGCTACAGGCATATCACAAGGCACAGTGTTCACAATTTTGCATGAAAAATTAAATGTGAAAAAACTCTCTGCAAGATGGGTGCCGCGCTTGCTCACAGAGGAGAATAAACGCATTCGTGTGGTTGATTCTAAGGCTGTCTTGACAGTATTACGTCGCAATTATGGTGAGTTTCTGCGTCGATACATAACTGTAGATGAAACATGGATCCACCACTACACTCCAGAGTCAAAGGAACAGTCGAAACAGTGGGTTTTTGATGACGAACGGGCTCCAAAGAAGGCAAAGACAGTGAAATCCGCCGGCAAAGTTATGGCCACAGTTTTTGGGATGCACAAGGAGTAATCTGCATTGATTACTTGGAAAAGGGAAAAACGATAACTGGAGAATATTATGCATCGTTATTGGACCGACTAAATGAAGAAATCAAGACAAAACGTCCGCACTTGAAAAAGAAAAAAGTTCTTCTGCATCAAGACAATGCACGTGTACACACCTGCGCAGTTGCCATGGCAAAAATAATGGAATTAAAGTATGAGTTGTTACCACATCCACCTTATTCACCAGATTTAGCCCCCAGTGACTTTTTCTTATTTCCAAAAAATGGCTCGGTGGACAAAGTTTTATGTCAAACGAAGAAGTGATTGCCCAAACGGATGCCTATTTTGAGGAATTGCCAAAATCCTACTTTTTAAATGGCTTATCCATGTTAGAGAAACGCCTAATGAAGTGTATAGAGCTAAAAGGAGATTATGTTGAAAAATAAACAATAGTTTACCCGAAAAAATGTCTTTTTCTATCTTATTCTAAGGACTTATTGAACCGCCCTCGTATTTTGGCAACATTTTACTTAAACATGACCTCAATAATAACAAAATAAAATTTGTACTATTTTAGAGTGTAATTTTAGACATAATTTTATATGTTTATTTTTAGATTCTTTATGTACTTATCTGATTGTATTTATTTTATATACACGGCTTTATATCTGAATGCCACCAAAATATGCATGTAAAATTGACAATGTTGATTGCTCATTTGAGTTGAAAAACAATAAAAATATGATTTGATTTGAATGTTACTGATACTATTGTTGAGAATGAAAAAAAACTACCAGAAATACCTGACAATGTTAAACAGTACTGGGAACAATTTAATGGTATATGGCTCTGATTACAGGATGGGTAAAGGATGCTAAGTGAATGTGAACTTGTCAGATGTTGATTGTGTGTTATTGTCTGTGTGAGATGGTGTGCATGTAGGTTTAAGGTAGAAAGAGTGAATGATATTTCAAAAGTGATTTCCATATTCCTAAGGATAGCAATAATCGTTTGAGTTTGAATGATGGATGGGCTGAAATGATAATTGGTGAGTAACTTGTCTTAAAATTATATTTGCTCGCTAAACAAATGTTAAAGGCAGTAATATATTTTGCTTTTAAATATGAAAGTTACATTTTTTACTTGTTAATTGTGGGTGTGGATAGGCTTTAGAAAGCTTCAAGAAATCAGGTATAAGATAGAAAAAATATTTAACAAATAATAAGGTTAACGTACCTTTGTCGTCTTCATCTACAAAATCCTATTTATTGTAGCCGAAGACAACAAAGGTACATTTACCTTATTATTTGTTAAATATATCAGCTCAGAAGGCTATAACAATGAATAAAACAAAAATATTGTCACAGTAGTCTGCAGCAACCTAACCCTCGTTTCCTAGTCCATAAAAAAGAACAACTCTTACTTTTTTTTATAAAATATGGAAACTTCCTGAAGAGATCTAAACAATATACTGATGTTCTTGTAGATGAATCTACAATACATAAAAAATAAATAAATAAATAATAATATTTACATTTAAAAAATACCTGTTTGCAATGTATATCATTTGTGCAATCTTAATATTCTGTGTAACAATGTTATAAGTCAAACTCAGTTAATAGACACATCATCCATACCGTACTCATTATAAACACAAGTAATCATTTTTATAATTGCCTTAAAATACTCACAAGAGATGTATAGAACATTGTTGTAAGAGAAATAAACCAAATAAAAGAAATTTATTCCATCAACAGTTCATTTAATAAAATTGTTATGGTAAACCAAGAAACTATTACAACAATTTAGTAAAATTAAAAACAAGCATTAAGTATTAAGCTGGGCGAACAATTTATGTGTTTCAGTGTTTTGGAATACAAAGTAAGTTGATAAACAAATACATGTTTATATGAATTCGTTCTGTGCAGGTGTGCACCTGGCTACTATGGAAGTCCTACCACTCCGGGGTCTAGTTGTAAACCATGTGACTGTGGCGAAGGACCTTGCGACCAGCTGTCTGGACAGTGTTTGAGTTGTAGAGGGAACACGGAAGGGTGGCGCTGTGAGAAGTGCAAGCCCGGCCACTATGGTGATCCAGCTTTATTTGACTGCAAAGGTAAGTCAAGATAATTATTGATGGTTCGTAGCTTTACAGATAGGATAGATAGTACAGTTTTAAGAGATTGAAATGCAAAAAAAGGCTGATACCGAGTAGCTAAAGTGGGGAGGGGGAGAACGAGATTGAATCAATTACAACGAGTGAGTGAGTGAGTGAAACAGTGAGAGAGTAAAACAGTGAGAGTGTGAGAGAGTGAGTCTCTCTCTCTCTCTCTACTCACCTGAAGAAAATGCCAGTGGAATTGAAAATTTGTGAGATTATGTGTTTATTTTGTGTTTGTTACTACTACTCTGGAGTTAGTGAACTTGTCTTCTAAGGTAAGTTTGCTGATGTCCTATCGCTCCAATATACTTATCATAAAATTGTTCACTATAATATGCCTTGATCCTTAATAAACATGAGAGCATTTTATAAACTTCTCAAGAGTGATCTGCGTTTTGAGAACACTAAAGAGCTCAACAAATGAATTTATTTCTCATTCAAAAATTCCAGTGGTACAATGAAAAAAAAAAAAAAAAAAAAAAAAAAAAAAAAAAAAAAAAAAAAAAAAACGATGTATGGACAGTTGTACAGATAAACAGTATAAATAAATTAATATTATTGTATATTCCTGGTTAACTGCCTATTCTGGATTTGTAAATTTTACATATCCTCAAAATATTATAGTATTTTTATATAAAATACTTTATTATTATATATAAAAATATAAATATATAGTATTGATCTTCTGCATTGGCTCATTCCAGAATTATTTTTGTTGCCTCATGTGGTGCAGCGCTTTAATCCAGCTATTAGGGGAAAAACTGTTGTTAAGATTGTACGTGATAGATTCTATGCTCAGTCCTCTTAATACTTACATGGAATCTGCACAATGGTTGCCATCGTCGTGAACACTACCAGAGAAGTGTTTCAGATGTTGTGTTAGGAAGAGAACTTAGTCAGCCTTGTCATTTAGATAAAAACCAGACCAATACTATGTGGTTCAAATTCCACATAAATCATTGGCCTATTAATAGATGGTCCTTTCTGAAATAAGTCGAACTCAGTTAGTAACAAGACTACACAAATCATCCACACTCAAGTAATAATTCATATTTCCCTTAAAATATGCAAAAGCTGTGTAGGCATATAAAATCCGAACAATCTGAATGAAAGACTTGTTTTGTTGTTGATTTTAACTTGTACATATGTCTTTTAAGAAAGCTGCTTGCTCATCACCCAAAACAACAGCTAACACTAATGTAAACCGCACCAAAATAGTCCAATGACAGCTGTGGCATGTGAAGCCCCCTCTTCACTTCTCGCCCAGCAATGTTGTCAAATATAAATTCCTTGAAAATATTGATGATTTGTCTAAACATCTGTTGCAGTAAACAAACACTATCATTTGTTATTACAAACCACAATACATAAAAAAGAAGACAGTAGGTATCAAGCACATCTCCAATGACGTCACATTGGCGAAATTGAAAAATAAACTCAAAAATACTGTTCTAATTCCCATAATTATAATTCCAGCTGATAAGTGGTAAATAATTTGCTTAAAACTATTCAGCTGAACGCTTCTATGTAATTGGTGAATTAGTTACCAGTATTTAATAGAATAAACAAACCTGCTGATTTCGCCCATTGAATTGACAGTATTGATCATACGCATACCTGTCATAGATGAAACATGTGGTTGGGTGGTTCTCAGAAACGATATGGCAACACCGCCTAAAATGTCATCGGACTATTTTTATGCGGTTTACACTATCTATATAACATAACATTGATTATCAAGGTCAATAAACTGTTATAATATATAAAAAAGTGTTTAAATAACCAATACTATATTTACATTAATACTGCAAAGATTTTATGACATACAAGTTTTATAGTTTTACGCGTTTGTTAATTGTAATGTTATTAACTAACGCAAAAAATTTACTTTTCTATACTTATTTTCAGAGTATAAATGATGGAAAATAAAATGAGAGAGAGAGGAATAGGATTGTGGGATTTCAGGATTCTTTTGTGTTTAAACAGGTGAACAAATTTGGATTGATAATTTTTGTACTGCCGTTTTTCCTGGGGGAATTTTTGACAGAAGGAGCATTTTTTTTTAAGTTCACATGTTTTGCCTGAGGTAGAAAACTATATTGATAAACAGCATCCTTTTTATGTCGTCTGAAGTATAGCATTTCCATGAATCAAATTTTTGCTCATCTTCCATTGCTTCGTGGCCCGTCATCTCTTCACTGTTCCTTATCATGTCATGTTGCTCATCTTCTTATCGTCTCTACCCTCACCTCACAAATATTCACAAATTTTTAAGTAGTTAAAACAGAGAGTTAACTTGGCAAACATGGCAACTGCAAAAAGCAACATTAACCCAAAAATATGTCCCTATATTTCAGCAATTAATGAAATGTAACATTTGTAATCATCTCTTTCCTGTTCCTTCCAAAATGTTACTGAGCAGTTAGAAGAAAAAGGTAACTCTGAGTAAATGGCTATAACTAAGAACATCAAATAATAATTCTTAATGCTATAGGAATAGATCAAAGTGACTGCTTGCTCTTCTTTGACATAGCAATTCGAAGGAAAGTATCAGTAATTTACATAGTAAAATCAAAGGTTAAAATATGTGCGTTTTGTGTTTGGTTAGAAAAAAGCATGTCTGGTTTTGCAATAAAACAGATGGCTCTCATTCATTGTCAGATTTGTTAACTCTCATGTCAACTCCACTTCCTCCAATATAGCTTTGCAATATAGCTCCTCCAGAGATAAGACGTCAGGAGGCACTACTCAAAGAATTCAATAAGATCTGTAATGCATTGACTGTCCATTCCAGATCTTTTCTGGAATGGGGTTACTTACCCATTATACAGGATCTCTCACGTCAGAACGGTCGCTTAAAATCTCAAAACCCACCTCTACGTACTGCTTTCCGTTTGAGCAGATCAAACTTCTCGCCCAATATCGGGCCGTAGCATGGAACAGTTTAATGGATGTAATAAGTTCCTTATTAACGATCTGTCAATACTTATAGGTAGGATGAACCACCCTTGTAGAGAGTGGACACTGTTAAATCATTTCAGAACTGGTGTTGCAAATGCAATTACTGGAAGTATAAATGGGAATTGACAATAGATCAGTCATATGATTGTGGAGAGTGGATAAACAATGGATCATATAGTTACAGAGTGCGCCCTGCACTCTTTTACAGATTGATTAGTCAGCATACACAGAATAAGAGAGGCATCTGTTAGATGGCTCGATGGATTGGACTTAGCTTTGTGACAGGAGATCACTTTACATTTTATAATCAATAAATATATAATCACGACTTTTGGATATTTAACCAAATTACATCGCAGCTTTATATTTAACAAATGGTAGCTGACAACAAAACATATGATATATATATATATATGTTTATGGAGATTAATTTTTTTCTGATCAAATTCTTTCCCCAAATCTTGAGTCTGCAAAAATCAACTTCACAGTGGAAAGAGAATTACCAATGAATTATTGGGATTATGAGGCAGAAGGATTTCAGAAGGAGATTAGAATTAGAATGAATATATATTTAGGTGTTGAATTCATAATTTATACTCGAGTTTATTCGATGATCCTAATAAGGATGATGGTCTGTTTGAATAACTTAATAGGAAATAATTCATAGTACATATGACAATCCAACTGTAGCTGTCACGGGCCCTGTATAAACCTTCAATCAATAACTACAAGTCATTGATAACTATCTCAGATGGGAGATGGCACTCCCTCTGTTGTTGGTAATGTGATGAAATTTCTTCTCAGTTCAAGATCTAAGTTTTAAGCTATTAATTAACAAAATTTGGTTTGATTAGTTAAATTCCAATTCATCTACATGTACCTTCATAAAACTCAAAATAATATAATGGTATGTACAGCTTTACTGTTTGGGTCAAGCTGCTTAAAATACAATAAACAGTAAGAAGTTCTTTGGTTTAAAATCTTGGTTCCATTCTGTTTTATAATCATTAAGTAACATTTTATAATCTCTGGTGAAATGCCAATATTGTTAGCCACAAACCTGATTTTGCCAAAATTGAATCTCAATTTAGTTTACAAGTTGTCAACAAATTTTCAGCTGAAGATGTAATTTAATTCAATATCTATAACTTTCCGAAGAGTTTTCCCATAGCAAAAATGTATGTATATATTTTTTGCATCATGGCTTTTTCATGACATTAATTTTATAAAGGTTTCATTTCTCTTAGAGTTCACAGTTTATTATAGTTGCTAAAAATTCACACATCACACAGATAAAAATTGTGTTAGGTACATTACTATTGAATGTGTTAATAAAATAGCAGAGACGTGAAAATAATCGTGCAGCATTAACCTATGACCAATCTGAGAACATATAGTAGAGCCAGTAAAGCCCTAGCCTACTTACTAGCCGTGTCACCAACCAAAGATGAAATGGTTAACAGCCTTTGTATTCTGTAACTGCAGAGTGATCCTATTCTCTCTCACTAGTGTTACTCAACACTGCACTGACATTGAGAGAGCAAGAGAGTTGCTCTCTCTTAGTTGCATTTCAGAATATATGTGGCTGATCTGTGTCAAGTAATCGGCTTTTTATACTCTCCGTATTCAGAAATCAGAATATTTTTATTTTGAAACAACACAAAAGTTGCACAATAGCGTCAATACAAGGTAACTTAGAAGAAAAGATTTCCTTAAGCTACTATTGACAGTGAAACACACATATTTTAATAGTCCGGCAGCAAGTTGAAGAGCACGATCCCACTGAACGATACCTGTCTCCCATAGAAGTAGTTTTATGAGGTGGTGTATCTATGTTGTAGTTTGAGCGAAGACTGTGGTTGTGAGTGATACGGCTATTGAATTGGGAAAAATTAATACTTTTACGGACAAAAAAGATTGATTTGAAAATTTAGAGGGAAGGAAATGTTAGGATGTTGTGCTCCTGAAAGAGTGGCTTGCGTGGGGTAAGGAATGATTTTTTTTTAATGGCCTTGATTGCTCTTTTTTGGAGTTTGAAAATAAATTTGGTTCTGAGGTTTGCGTAGCCCCATAATTTATATTTCCTGCACAGCATAGTTTAGGAACGGAAATATAACTTCGTAGTAACCTTTTCCTAATTATCACAACTAAGAGTAGTCACACATTCACTGATCAACATACGCAATGAACTGAACTGGAAACGCCAATACTCCGAATCCGATCCCGACTAAAGTGCGCAGTAACTAATACAAATCCGATCTGAGGCACCTGTCCGATGACGATTTGTATGCGCTTTAGCGCTTACCTTTAGTCTGTGTGCACGGCAGTATTGCTACTAACCATATTAATAACAAATGTTACAACAATAAATATCAGCTGATAGTAATAATATATATAAAACACTTTTTCAAGTTAACACTTCTTCGAACCCAATCAGTCATAATAAATTTTGATAGGGATCAGCTGATAACCACCGGCTGTTCATTTGTCATCGGGCTATTAATTAATGACACTTTCTAAGGAATAGTCAGCCTTAGTTTGTATCAGTGGGTACCGTGGTATTGATTCACCCGCCCACCCATACACTTACAGTGGTATTTACCCACCCACCCACCCATACAGTGGTATTTACCCACCTGCCCACTAATACACTTATAATGGTATTGGCCCACCCATACACATACAGTGGTATTTACTGTATGTACCACTGTACGTGTAGGGGTGGGCGGGTGGGTCAGTACCACCTTACGTGTAGGGGCGGGCGGGTGGGTCAGTACCGCTGAATGTGTAGGGGTGCGGGTGGGTCAATACCACCGTACGTGTAGGGGTGGATGGGTAAAGGCAACATCATTCCCTCATCTACACTCATTCGAAATCCATATTCCTCCATTTCTGGACGATCGGCATCTTATGAATAAAAAAAAAAATCAACTGTTTTAGTTGGCAAATGTTTTTATAAAAGAGACCCCCATCTTCAATCCGCGCCTATAATCAGCTGTCACTAGCCGTGAATACAGAATAATAATTGTTCAGTCAGTAGACATCAACGCTAAATTATACTGGTTCGTTGTTTTACTGATTACCATGGTACTTAAAAAAGACCTTAAGTATTACACGCATCTCCCAAGACATTACATCGGCGAAATGGCAACTGGTTGGAACAATATATAACTAATATGTAAATAAAATAATATGTAATAATAATGTAAAATATGTAATATGTAAATAAAAAAACTTTAATAATTTCCGTGTTTACAACTTAAGCTGTTTAGTGGTGGGGTAAGCAGCTTACTTATTTATATTTTGTTCATAGTAAGAGAGATAATCGAGATGAACTATTTTAAAGCTTCGGTAATTATGCACTTTCCTGCCACCTCTGAAAATACAATATTATGTTGAAAAAGTGGTGAAATAGTATATGAGTTTATATCTCTTGAGGAGTGTGATTTCATCCGCGGAAAACTCGTTTTATACCGAAAAATCGAAAAACTAGTTTTTATCTGATAGTGAAAAACCAACTTATTAAATCGTAATTTTTCAACAACTTTTTTTTCATTTCTCTTGTTTTTTTATGGTGAACACAAATATATAACTGGTTTTGTAGTAAGATTATTTTTTTAGCTTGAAAAATGCATTTTTTATGACATAACCAAACATATCCTAATTGTCTATTTTATCAACAAAAATTCGTAATTTGCGTTAAATTGGAGTGTTTGACCTCCGCAATGGCCTGCCGGCCGTCACTGCGGTAGGAATATATGTGAATTCGGTTTTTGTGATTAGTTGTTGTATATAATGATTGCGTAATGGCCGCTAATCGCGATAGTAGTTTTTCCGTTATATCTCGAAAAATATTTGTAATAGACCAAAATAGTTTTCAAATTTGTATTCAGCGCAAAAAAACACATCAAAATAATAAAGATGATTAAAATACCATTTAAATTAACGGAAATATGACAAAAATACTAAAAGTTGTGACATTGGTTTTTTCAAATTTTTCGGTAAAATACGTTATTTCCGCGGAATAAAAAGCATATCTAGTGAAAATACAGCAAATTCTAGAGCCATTTCAAACAAAATGTTCCAAATTTGTTTGGTGGCAAGAATCTGCATAAATACCAAAGCTTCTAAGTGCTTAGTAGATTTTGATTCAGTTACCGCTATTTGAATGATCAAATCAGCTGATCCACCAACGTGACGTCAAAGTCTATCACGCAGCCTCGCCGTGCCAGTGACCTACCGTCACCTACTACCGTCTGTTTTGTTAAAGTTACATTATCTGTTACAGTCGTGGGGCGGTATGTTATTCGAAGCTCGAAAAAAGTGATTTGTTTTCATTAAACTACTACTACTACAGATGTCTGCTTTGTGACCGGGTAGAGCCAAACAAAAGCCAAAGTGTATTTGTTTTGTGTAGGAGTTAGGTTAGAGTTGTGCCCTATCCTAGCCTATTATTATTATCATCTGTATTTATCCACAATAATTAATTGATTATTTGTGATACACATTATTACTAGACGGTAAGAGGGACTTTATGGCCTAGGACTACTTATTAGGCTATTGAAACTGGGTTTAAGTACCTAGTAATTAAATTCTGTCTCATAAATGCATTGAGGTTAACTGGCAAATGTTCTCTACATAGTTAAAATTACGCCTTGAATGTATTATAAGTCAAGAAGGGTATACCCTAATTATGCAATTTTTACTCTTATACAAATTAGAAATTTGATGTTTCATTGTAGGCTAGTTCAAAATGAGTTTTAGCCATAGTTTATCAGGGCAATTGATTTAATCATGCAAAAACTTACAGGAAATTAAAAAAAAACTGGTTTTATTAAAAAAAAGTATTTAACGTTTTTCATGCTGAACAGTTAAAAAAACGTATTTAATGTTTTTCATGCTGAACACAAATATTTACTGGTTTTGCGTTATAGGCCTATTGTCATTAACTCACTTCACAAAACTAACCAAAGTTATATGGCTAAATTAAACATACATACTTAACAAGAATTTTAAATTTGCATTAAATTGAAGTTCATGGCCTTCTTTCGTTATCTTTTTATATCGAAAGGGTTTGTTATTGAAATTATATGTGCAATAATTTTGTTTATATTATTAGGAGTTATGTATTTAATAACTTAGCCATATATGTTATAATTTAAATATTAATTTAATTAGAACAGCTGTCTAAAGAGGCTAAATTTAATATTTTTACTGTTATTCACAAGTATGCACTATATTTCCTAATATACAATTACATTACGGGCTGCTTACAATAAAAACTTGAACAGTACTTAGTTACTTACTAACATAACCTACATTCTGTAAATTCACTAGTATTTAATTATTTATCATTCCATATGATTTTATTTTTCTCATTAAATATTAGACAAAGATAATAGTAATGTAATTAAAGGCCAGTATTTATGCAGTTTTTTGCCACCCAACAAAATTTTGCTTGAAAAGGGTCTAGAATTGACTGTATTTTCACACAATATGCATTGTATTCCACAGAAATCACATATTTTACTGAAAAACTTGAAAGAACAAATGTCACAACTTTGTGTATTTCTGTCATATTTCCGTTAATTTAAATGGTATTTTAATCATCTTTGTTATTTTGATGTGTTTTTTTACGCTGAATAGGATTTTGAAAATTATTTTGGTCTATTACAATTATTTTTTTAGATATAACGGAAAACCTATTTTCGCATCGAATCACGATTATCGGCTATTGAGCAATCATTATATACAACAACTATTGATCACGAAAACCGAATTTACCTATATTCCCACCGGAGTGACAGCCAGCAGACTGTTACGGAGGCCAAACACTCGAATTTAACACAAATTATGAATTTTTTTGACTAAATAGACAACTAGGATAAGTTACGTTATGTTTGGGTAGGTCACTAAAAATGCATTTTTTGAGTTTAAAAAATAATTTTCTGCAAAACCAATAATATATTTGTGTTCAGCATACAAAAAAAAGATTTGTCGAAAAGTAACGATTTTTTAAAAAAATGTTGTTTTTTCAGTATCAGATAAAAACTAGTTTTTACATTTTTCAGTTAAAAAATAAGTTTTCTGCGGATGAAATCAACCTACTCAAGAGATATAAACTCGTATTTCACCACTTTTTCAACAAGAAATCATATTTTCAGGATTGGCAAAAAAGTGCATAATTACATAAATGCCTATAATTATAACATGATAACACATTATAATACCAAGTATATGATTATAAATAAAAAATATCGGTGATTAATTGGATGGGAGTTGTTTTATAAAACAGGTAACTTGTGGGCGTGGTGACTTGATGTTTACAGCAATGCTAGTAGTATGCTAAACTCTGTTTATTGGTAGAGATCCCCCTCCCCCGGCACTGACAGTGACGTAAGCCACAGATCAAGATATCCTTTGGCTATTATAGGCAGTGTTCCTATTCAACAGGTTGTCTCATACAAGTATGCATCCATATCGCGCAGGTAGCAATTACATCATAGGGAGGCCTCAGCTGTGTTTTTCTACCGTCACTGCTGTAAAAAAAAAAAAAAAACAAACTGGAACAATGTAATAACATCTGATATCCGCACTCTCGAGACACTTCCGTCTGCGTTGTTGTTTAATTTTGAGTATAGTATTTTATACTGTGGTATGACTTTGATTTGAATAATTGTGAATTCATATGACTATGTTTGTAAAATACCTGAAGTGAGGTGTGCCGTTGCAGTTTGTAATAATAGCCTTATAATATTAAAATCAGAAATTTAAATAATTCCAAAATACTCTTAAGAACAATACATTAATGGTTTTTAGTGTGTAGTTTTAATTGTTCAGCACACTGAGTTGGAGGCACAGAGTAAGTATTACACTTTCTCTGTGGTAGGAGGTCTCCCTTTGACGTCACAACTCGGCTTATATAGACCATATGAGAATGAGACAACCTGTTGTAGAGGAAGCTTGATTGTAGGTGCATATTGTCCAGCAAAAGTCATTAGAGACAATGTTGAGTATGAGGAAAGTCCTAATCAGTTGTGAAGTAATGTATATTCCTAAAATAATGTCATTTGCAAACAATTCTGTAATCTAACATCGTTGCAGTAAATTTCTTTATTGACTTAAGTAGTTTTAAAATTGTTAACATAAGATCACAACACCAATAGAGCGCATGGAACCAAACTTATCAACAATATTACAACACAATTCAAAACCCGTATCATGTAGCCTTCATTTTTTGGGTCATTCAAAAAAAGTTAGCTTGCCACACCAAGTAGGCCTACTGCTTTTGATTTGGAAGCATTAGTAATATACTAAAAATTAATATATAAAAGTAATATAAAAAAGTTATATATAAAAGGTTAGCTCGCCGTACCAGGTACAGCTTATGATAGGGAAGCATTAGTACATTTAAAATTTCTATATGACAGAAACATATTATTGAACACATTTTTGCACTATGATGAAATAAATAAAATTGTAGTGTTTAGTTCATTTTGATTTCTATAGGGTGTAGAAGTCATTCATCACGTGTAGAATTGATGAATGTGTGGTTTATTGCCTTTTTTCTTATGTAGATATCCATAAATTACTAATGTAGGTTTCCCTAAAATGATAAATATGTCTATTTCCAATTTGATAAATCTTAAACATACAACAATGTAATGATATGTGTACAAAGGACCTTTTTTATCAATTGGTGTCCTTATCAGCCTGACAATGTTAATATGAACTCACTAAGTTTATTTAAAGTTGGTTTTTTGTTTATTTTTTCGTTGATCTAAGTGTTGTTCTAAATGCTTGATCTAAGTTGTTAGCACAATAAGTAAAATATAATTTCTAGAGCAGATTAATCCTAAATATTTGCTACAAGTAGGCCTAATGAAATTAATATTTTTAGGCATTCATTTAGCATACATTCATTCCTGTGTCATTGCCAGTTTTTATTTAATTACAGATGAATGTTGGTACTGTAAAATGTGCCTATTGTGACAAAGAGTTTGATAAAAGAAGTTATTGTAGAAGACATATAAAACGCATTCACAAAGTTACAGCTGATGGTGAAGCTCTTCCAGAATCTGTCAAGTATAAAGTAGCGTGTGAATTTTGTAACAAACTGTTTAGCCAGCAAAGTAGTTTGCAGCGGCATATTAATACAATACATTCGCTAATTTCAGATGGGCAAATCACTCACAAATGTAAACTTTGCAACTACAAAACTTTACGTAAATGGAGTCTCAAGCGCCACATTGTGAAAATTCATGAAAATGTTGAACGAAATAATAAAATCTCTAACAAGGAATTTAAGTGTTCTCAGTGTAGTGCGAGTTTTAGTTGTAAAAGAGTTCTTCGATGCCATGAAAAGAAGAACCACCAAATGGGTAAATCTCGTGTGATAGTTAGAAATTGCCCTCTTTGTTCATTTACCTCTCACGTACTGAAAAAACAAGAAATGTTCACTCATTTTCAAGAAAAACATAACATTTCAGTTATCTGGAAATATAAAACATTTGATTCTCTGACGGATTTCCACGAGTGGAAGAAAAATATTGAGACTAAAACAACAACGTCCTTCATAAGACCATGTCGTATATTACAAAATTCATGGGTTTACCAGTGCCATAGAAGTGGCAAGTATAGAAAAAGTAATATAAATAATAGACGTATTAAAAGCATGGGATCATGTAAAATAAATGGTTTTTGTCCTGCTAGTATCTCAGTAAAAATAACTGAAGATAATAAGGTAAATGTAATGTACCAACCTACTCACGTTGGGCACAAAAATGATCTAAAGCATATTAGGTTATCAACTGAAGAGCGAGCGAGGATCGCTACTCATCTTGCTAGTAAAAAGACACCTGATGAAATTTTAAAAGAGATCCATGGTTCACGTACTAATGACAATCTTCAGAGAATTCATTTAACAAATAGAAAAGATCTTCATAATATTGCAAAGAGCAATGTTTTTATCAAGTCATTGCAACAATCCAACAATATGCAAATAAATGAAGTGCAAACATTGCAAAATTTATCTGTTGATACTGATGTATCCAGAGAAAGTAATGTCTTGGCAGAGGGGGAGATTTTAATTGAACTAAGTGTACCAACTATTGTCAACTACAATGGAGATTTCCAAGAAAGAAAACAAAAAATAGCGGAGTGCTTGACAAAATATTTGGATGAAGTGGAAAGTATGGAAGAACTTGAGTATATAGAGCAACATATTAATGCACTTGAGCCAAATTTGGCAGCTTTGAAATCAATGAATAGTATGTCTAATATATGAAAATATAGTCTATACAAATATACTGAAAATTGCTGTAAATTTCTCAAGGATGTTGCTTTAGTTTTCATTTGTATTTATTTTATTTGTATTTGAGTTGAACTGGAGATTACTGTATGTTTATTCTACAATGTGATCCGAAATTGTAATTTGTATTATTATTCTTTAAATTACGGAACAAACATTTTCAAGATGACCTAAATAGCAAAGTCTGAAGCCAAAGGTAGGTGGAAATTGTTAAAACTTCCTAATGTATTTATTTTATATAAGAGTAGACTGAAATTAGTTTTAAACACTTGTATGATACTTTTATTTTATACAAACAATGTCAGTGTGAGTGTGTGTGTTAATATTCCTATAATTTTTCTTCTTGTTAAAATATAGTACAATAAAACGGTTTATTTTGAAAAATAAGGTTAATAATGTCATTTAGCTTTAATTTTTTACTTAATATAAATCTTGACAGTGTTTAGATAGACATTTGTTTATACCAAAATCATATATTTTAACGAAAAGCACCGGAATGCCATTCTGGCATCTCGTATGAAGAAGTAAACAATATTCATTTACAAGATTTAGCTATAAACATTTTTTTACAGGTGTAGTATTTTTTGATATGGAAATGTACTATTCAGGGAAACAGTGTAGTAACCAAAAAAGCGTGAAGTGAGGGAAGTCTCTGTATCCTAATTAAATCACGTTAGAAATAAAACAAAAGCTGTTGTAATAGTATGAAATATTTTATAAGACATATATACAATATTTTTACTTGTTTCAAGGTGGAAATGAAGCTCAACAAATCTGAAAAAAGCCTAAAAACGTGTACTTTAGTTGGGACGGACCACTGGACACTCCCCTTCCTCGTGGGGGGTGTTTCATAAACCCCTCGATAATTACTAAGTTATCTATAAAACCCATCTATAATCTTACAAAAACAGCACTGCATATATTAATGTTTTTTTCTTTGTTGAAATAGAGCTCTATTAAAAAATTTGAAGACATTCCCAAACAATTTTCTTAGTTAAGGCGGTTCAGACGGCTTTAGGGACAACTAATTTCCGCTTGAAGTGCTGATTGTATGTCTGACCGCGATCTTCTCATACAGAGACACTTGACCCCTCCCTCTTTCCTGGGATGGGAGGGTTATAATTGCAGGAAGTAGTTTAAGTGTGATCCTGCGAGTGCCGTATCTCGCTGTATGTGTGCGTAGTGATTGGATTGTAATATAACATGCGGATAAAAGTATGTACAAAAGTTGAGTATATAAGTCAATCAATTTTGTAAATTGTGTGATATTAAAAAGCATAGTATCCCAAACACAGCATTGTATTTATCATCATAATAAAATAAAAGCAAACATATAACATTAATTATTTAAAACCAAATGTACTAATTTGAAGTAAAATTACGTAATTTAAAATAACTGATCAGCAAGACCACTCCTGTGAGGGTCTGTTTTAAAAATTTTGGAATAATCGGGAAAATAGTTTTTTAATTCTGTATGTACCAAGAAAGCCCAAATTCCTATCTTTGAGATGATGTATTTATAACTAAACATAATTTTAATGAAATAGCTACTTGGGAGGCGTTTAATAGCTGATATAAAGTCATTGAAATAGAAAAAAAATCAAAAATCTTTTTGACCAAACAGCCTTAAAAATCCTCATACTTGCTCCTCCCGTGCTTCCTTCAGCCCATTATTCAAATTCAAATAATTTTATTTTCTGAAAAAATTAATTATAGCAAATGTTGTAAGTATTGATCCTTCTTGCAAGCCTTCACTTGCATTCAATTTACAATAAAATATTTACAAAGCATTTCTGTATTATTACAATAACGAAAAAAATAGAAAAATAGATTAGTTGAAGAGCATTGAAAATTAAAAACTGTAATACCGTACTATAAAGAAATATACGATTATATTGAATACAAAACTAAAATTATCATTCACTTTTTTCTTTGAAAGTTTATAAAAAAAAATGAAAATTACCGTTTTATAAAGTTATATAAGATAAACAATTTTATTTAAAATAATATATGAAAGTGATTTCTTATTCATTCTGAAAACAAATACATCATGCAAGGGAATGAAATTCTCTGACCACATGACGAAGTCAGACATCAGACCATTATTCTTCACGTCACTCCTTGTGCTTGTGCCTACTTTCATTTAGCTTCCTCTTATCATTCCTTGAGTCATGTAATAGAATATTGTTTAATTTATGCATCCTGCAGAATACAATATCTTATATTGTGAAGAGCACATCGCCATAACTTCGTACAAACTGTCTAGGAAGAGTATGAAGAATGTGTCATGGCAAATTTATTTTCTATGAAAAATGCATAAGGAATAATTTTCCTAACCTTCTTAGGATTTTAATGAAAGCTTGTTTAGTCAGTACCAATTTGAGTTAAAGGAAAACAAGGATATAAAAACTTCAATACCTTGTTTGTAAAACTTGCCAGATTTGAAATTTGAACAACATTTTTAGTTTTTAGGTAGGCTTTAACCCAAAAACGTATGCCATTCATGATCTGTTTCTGATCTACAACCGTTAAGGCCACAAATATTATTTCAAAGTAAAAAATTCAACTGTTATAAAATTTCTGTAAGCTTAGGATCAATAGTTGCTTCAAAAATAAGTTTGATAAAAAATGAGCTTTTGGATATCTTTTATAAGACTGGAACCACATTGTGTGATCTTTTCCTTAGCTGAGTTTATTGTATACACTTTTCAGATACATTCATTGTATTTCCTATCAATCAGCTGGTACATGTAATTTACTATATAGATGATTTAGGTTTGAATAAATCAAGGTTGTTAATTTTTGTAGTATTAGTAATTATAAGGAAAAGGCATTTTTTAAAATAGATTGAATAAAAACCGACATGGCGTCCGCTCTATGATTACCATCGATGTGCACACTACTAGAGAAGTCTGGGGTGCTCATGAAGGGTGGTAGTTTGGGTCTGGATGCCCAAGAGATCTGAGTCTGAAGCCTGTCAATTTAGCTGGAAATAAGACCAATACTACGTTGTTCGGGTTTCATGTAAAGATGTAGGTCCTTAAGTTGCCCTGGCTATTGGGCTATTAATATATGATTCTTTCTAAGGATCTATTAACTTTAGATAATAGCAAAGACTACATTCTTTCATTTAAACTTTTCACACTCATTCGCCCATATCTCTACAATCGGTGTCTTAGTGTAATAATAAATAAGAGTGTATTTGTTCCAGCCTGTGACTGCAGTGAGATTGGCTCCACGGGCAGTGAATGTGACATTGAGACTGGTCAATGTGAGTGCAAGGAGCGTTACAGCGGCAGGAGTTGTGACAGGTGTCAGGTGAGTAATCTATTAAAGATAAAATTGTATAAATACTGCTTTAAAATTGCATTATTTAGGTGTAGTAGCAGCCATATCTGGGAGATCACAGATTCTTGACAGTTCAGCAACCAGATTTGTTGCCTGTTGTTACTACCCGGGAGGTACGGACAGCTTTAAAGATTCGCTTTGGACACAAACAATATCACCCTCCCTCATAGGGAATGGACACTGTTTTAGCTTAACGAATTTTCTTGGGCAGATGTAACTACTGGAAATATTAACGGGGATCGACACTAAATCAGTAATGTAATTGTGGGAAGTTTATCCATATAATGAATCACAGAGTGCCTCTGCACTTTTTTACAGAGGAATTAACTAGCATTAATTGAATCAGTGAAGCAGGTCTTATATGGATGGATTGGATTTAGCTTTGGGACAGGAGATATCTTTATTATATCTATTAATAAATAAATAACTCTTGGATCTTGCTCCAAATATGTATTACTACTGTTTTTAATTATTAAATGGTAGCTGACAACAAATCTTATGCTATAATGTATTATTTAAATTAAAATGGTATAATCTTATAGTTTACCGCTTTTATTACTCAGCTATTAAGTAAAGGCCTATAAAACAAAAGTCATATAGACATCTTTATTGTAAACGGACAACATTCTGCATAGTACAGTCATACAAAACATAGCCTTACTATTAACTTAAAACTTTTACATAGTAAAGATAGATTTAATATTAAAATTTAATGTAAAAAGTAATTGAAGTTATATGAGCAGTGAAAATATCCAGCTTAGTGTAAGACAAATAATCCAGGATGCTATAATGACATCAAACCAGTAACATGAATTCCTTATCCTCGAGGTGATACTTATGATATCGGTAGTGAGTTGATGAGTTGTATTCCATTGTAATGGAGAAGACTTTTAAAAAGGAATTTTGGTGTGTAAGAATTCTCATGATATTTGTTCTTAGAAGATTTTACTGGTGATAAATTGTTTTCTGATTTATATTTTCACTGAAACAATGAAGAAATAGAAACGAAATGTGTCAGATACAGATTTTTTTGTCTAATTTAATAGCCTAATAATAATAGTCTAATGCATTGGATTTTAACCATTAGATAAGTCAGTAAGGGATTTTCAAACTGTTGTTTAAAGGGTTAATGTTGTTGTTTGTATGTGCAGCCGGGCCTTGGCAACGTCACCGCAGGCTGTTTACTCTGCGAGTGTGATGAAGAAGGCTCCACCAGCAGTCTCTGTGATGCTATCTCGGGCCAGTGCCCTTGTCTCCCAGGCATTGGTGGACCACACTGCACCACGTGTATGCCCCTCCACTACGGATTCTCTCCTTCAGGCTGCAAAAGTTGGTGTTACACGTTTTAAACATGTTATATCATACATTATTTATTATAGAGTAACTCAATTAGTTTAGGTTTGGAAAAACTATGTATTCATAAATGTAAAAATGCTAAGTTTTTTTGTTTGAATGTATGTTGTAAGACATTTCACAAAATACATAGCAATAATCAATGTCTTATTAATTAAAAGTTGTCAAAGACCATCCAACTCCATCACCCATGTGTGAATTCTGAAATTGAATAGAAAGGTCAACATTTTATTCTTAAAAACTTTGAGTTCAGGCCTTTTGCTCTTCTAGTAACAGATTCCTAAACTTTCTACCTACAATTAGGGGATTGTTATCACTTAGTGTAGCCTATTAAAAGAAAGGTTTACATAATTACAGAATTGGATGGTATGAGAGTGGACTGTCTTGATTTGACTGGATATACAGTAAGCAATGTAACATTTACAGAGAGAAGAGTTAAGATTTTTAATTTAACAAAGATAGGCTTAAAACATTCTCTCTTTCCTACACCAGCCATAGCTTATAGAGCTTTCTTCTTAACAAGGAAAATGTTTTTAGCATGAGGAGCACTATCCCAAACAATGATTGCATAGGAGTAATGAATCTGGAGAAGACCAAAGTATGCTTGACAAATGTTATCCTTATCCAGTTCCTAACATAAACATCTCATGATTGGTTTTTCTAAGGCCAATCACATGTGGTAGCCAATTTAATATTGGGTTCCACAGAATATTAAATTTTGGATTAAAGAAGAAATATTAGGCCCAACAACATAATTATCTGAGCCAAAACAGTTTTTTATCAAGTAAGTTAAAAAGGAGCTAAGTTGTGGCAAATGATCTCTAGTGACATAATGACTATTATTACAATTATTAATAACAGTAACACAATAAATAATGGTGTAAACAATAAATAACAATAAAACAAACTTGTACAGTTTATCATATTTATTTTTGTGTGAACACAACACCACTGTAGAAGTTGTACACAATCCGGAGCTTGAAGGCAGAAGTTAGAAACACCTGTAATCTATGGTGGGGAGCGCTGTAACGAGATTCCTCCACTGCTGAAAACCCTATATATGCTAAAAACAACATTCAGGTTGTAATCTGTCTTGCCGCATTGTAGTTAATTTTTTACACGAACTGATTCTTTTTTGGAATATCCTTGTTATAACGTGTTAATGAAAGCCTTCTTGTTCAGAGTGTGGTTGCCACTTTCTGGGCTCCGAGAACCAGGAATGTGATATTGATACGGGTCAGTGTCAATGTCGGGAGAAGATCGTCGGACGAGCCTGTGACACATGTCAGGTTTGTGCTCACTATCTTTCTACTAGTTTATCATTTATTACAAATATTGATTCTGCCACTGTGAATGTTGGTGTTCACTCTAAGTATAATGTCAACACCAGTATTTTACCTGTCATTATTATAAATTACTTTCCTCATATAATATTTAGATGTTCAGTTTTACTATACATTCAGTTTTAATTCAATATCTTGGATAATATATTCTTTAGTCATATTGAGATTTGAGTTCATTTTGCCTAAACTAGGCGTTATATCATTGCAAGCCTGGGTTTTCACCAGTGTTGCCAGTTTTACTCGTGTACAATTCAAAACACACTTATGGTTTGCTATGTCGCTATTCACAAAAGACAGTGGGATTTGTATCCTGGAATTGTTGTTTCGAAGTCCCATTCTGGCTGATTGCGTAGTTCAGTATTTACTGATAACGAAAGTAGATTCACGAAAAGCAAGGTTGCCAGCTAATGTAAAATGTACAGTTACCAGTAATACCTGTCAACCTTTGTTTCAACTTCTTAGAAAATATTTAAAATCTAACTCTAACATCTTATAATTTTATTGAACTGTGTGGGTTCTATAAATAGTAATTTAATTTTGTAATTCAATTTCATATAAATGGATCAACTAAATTCATTATGATGAAACAAAATTTGTGAACCAAACACTTTAGCATCAATTAGTAAGTCAATCAAAATATTCTTTTTTTGTGAAATAGGGTTTTATGAATTGATTTTTTAATTTAATATATTAATGGAATCAATCTTGGAAAATATTGACAGTTTTATAGTTCTAAATGAAAATAGTTACGAGTTCATTTTATATTCACAAGTAATGGCTTCTTCTAGTGATGCAAGTACATCTTTGTAATCTGATCTGTATAAAAAAAGAAATTCTCTTGGTGATTTCTTAAATAATTTTGAGGATTGTGTTTTTGCAGGATGGATGGTGGGGGCTGCAAGAAGCCATGTGTCAGCAGTGCTCTTGTGATATTGTTGGCTCTCTGAATGCATCCTGTGATCCACTGACTGGGCAGTGCTTCTGTAAGCCTGGTGTCGGAGGCATCAGATGTGACCAGTGCCTTCCTCTGTTTTATGGCCTCTCTAACTATGGTTGTTCAGGTATATTTATTCTACAATCTATATTTTCCGGTAATAACCGTGTCAAGGCCCTAACTACACAATTACAATCTCAGTCTCAGCGATACCTCTGAGGATGCCACATCACAGCATGGGCAAAACAACTGGTTATCTTGGAATAGCGTAGATAGCTCCATGACACGATTGTCACCGGAAAATATAGATTTTAGTTATGACACCTGTTGCTTAAGCTTAAGGTTGCCTAAGATCTAGAAATATTTATTTTTTTCTTTTTTGCAAAATTTTAATCCTGCATCCACCTCTCAGCGAATATACCTGATTGTATATTTGAATGTGAACTTAATGCAAGTTGCAAATGCATAAATGTTAGAGTAGTAGTAACATACACAAAAGAATCATCTAATGACACAAATTTTCGCTACCACTGGCACTATCTTCAGAGAGAGAGAGAGAGAGAGCGAGCAAGCGGGGGCGAGAGCGAGGGCGAGAGAGCGAGCGAAATAGAGCGAGAGAGAGAGAGTGAGCGAGAGAGCCTGACATGGCTTCCACTATTGCTGGGTAGGTGGCAGTAGTGGGGGCTGAAAATTCATGTGATTATGTGATTCTTTTGTGGATGTTACTACTACTCTGGTGTTAGTGAACTTGTCTTCTAAGGTAAGTTTGCTGATGCTCTATCTCTCCAATATACTAATTCCTGGCCTAGTGCCCTTTATTAACCTAACCTAAACATGAATTTTAGGGACACTAGAAGATTTAGAATTGATGTAGTGGATCAGAAATTCTGCTCTGAAATAAAATACCAAGTAAAATATCTAAATGGCTGCTGTTTTAACAGTTCCACAGATTTATGTATTTTAAGTAAATAGAAGCAAGACTCTTATAATGAATTAATATATTAAGAGATAGAGAGATAAAGAGATAATTCAAGTAAATGAAATAACTCAAGAATTGAACTGAGAAAGAATGTTGACTCTTACAACAAGAAGAGCAATATCTGAGAGACATGTGAAGTATTGTGATCAGAGGATCTATCTCTTTTCAATACTTAAAGAAGATTTTATGACACTTATGTTTAAATTATAAAAAAATTTTAGAGATCCAGATGTATTTTGGGTGCATCAAGTTTTAATTTTAGAGTTCAAATTATGTTCATAAAATGTAAGATGTTACGAGGGTTATCCAGAAAGTAACCGCCGTTTGTTCACAGCACGAGAAGTAGTGGGGGTAGCGCCGCCATACTGACATCGGTACGCGCAGCAGCTCAGTAAGCTTCTAACTGTGCAAGGTGGAGCATCGTACGATCACACATTGTCCAGTTACAGCCTTAAAACATGAGTGCGGCGATAGAAAATCCCGCCAAGTGTGAAGAATGTAGTGTTATACGATTTCTTTTGGCAAAAAATCACTCAGCAGCCGAAATTCATCGTGAATTGTGTGCCGTTTATGGCCCAAACATTATGGGTGAAGGTGTAGTTCGTCAGAGGGTACGGTTTTTTAAAACTGGTAGAACAAACATTCACGATGAAGAAAGGAGTGGTAGGCCTTCTCTTGTCAGTAATGACCTTCTGAGCAAAGTGAACGAAAAGGTTCGTGAGAATCGTCGATTCACAATCTCGGAACTTTCTGACCACTTTCCTGAAGTTTCTCGAAGCCTATTACACGAGATAGTGAAAGAAAAACTGGGGTACCACAAGTTTTATGCTCGTTGGGTACTGAAACTGCTCTCTGACGACCATAAGACAAAAAGAATGTCGTCTGCCATTGATTTTCTCTTTCGGTACGACTTGGAAGAAGCAGATTTTTTAAACAGAATCGTTACCGGTGATGAGACTTGGGTGGCCTACGTGAATGCTGAGACAAAACAGCAATCAATGCAATGGGGTCATACCGCATCTCCAAACAAGCCAAAGAAAGCCCGTCAAACATTGTCAGCAAAGAAGCTCATGGCAATGGTTTTCTGGGATTCCAAGGGCATTTTGCTCATTGAATTTATGGAACGTGGCACGACCATTACGCCTGAAGTTTACTGCGAAACGTTAAAACGGCTGAGAAGAGCGATTCAAAACAAGCGTCGTGGCCTCCTGACATCTGGTGTTGTGTTTTTGCATGACAACGCTCGGCCTTACAATGCTCGGAGAACAAGTGAACTTTTGGAAAAGTTTAATTGGGACGTTTTTGATCATCCCCCATATAGCCCGGACTTGGCTCCAAGTTATTTTCACTTGTTTCCGTACATGAAGTTGTGGCTTGCCTCGCAGCGGTTCGACAGTGACAAAGAGCTACAAAACGCAGTGACAGGTTGGCTCCACTCACAGGCGGCAGATTTTTATAAGGAGGGAATTGATAAGACTGTCAAAAGATATGACAAGTGCTTATGATCGATTTGGTGACTATGTGGAAAAATAAATTAAAGTTGTAGTTTTAAGATGTATATAATAAAATTGTTCTATCTTCACTGGATTAATTTTTATTTCAAAAAGGAGGTTACTTTCTGGATTACCCTCGTACTATTGTGTGTATATTTTGTAATAAAATTTAAACACAGTGAAAGACGGTAAGATCCGCACTAGACTTGAACTTGCTAAAATCGAGAGGGAGAACATATAACTGGAAAGCATAACTAGAACTATAATCGAAGGTATCGTGTCAACGATGCACAGGAGACTGACGTCACACTGAGGATCATCTGGTTTGATTTTTAATTTTTTTTTAACTACTGGTAACTAAATCTACCAATCACAAGAAAGCTTTCAGTTAAACAGTATGCAAGCTATTTAACACTGGTTAAAACCATAGTAATTAACAAAAAATTATTTTTGTATTTATTTGCTGTTCAATCGGGCTGCCACTTTGCCTGTGTGACGTCTTGCTAGATGTGCATGATATCTACTGCCTTAATAGATTACTGTGAATGAAAGGCATTATATGGTATGAGCAATAAGAGTTTCATGTCACTCCGGATCAAGGGTTCAAGATGTGAATATAATTAGCATATTTGAGCATGACTTTTAATATAAATTTGATTTTCAAACATGGTAGTCATACATATCTTGATCATAAAACGTCCTCGGGCTTACATAGTAGAGAATATTAAGAGAAACCCATTTATTTATTTTTTAGAATGAAAGAAGCACTGTTATAACTCATAGCCTATATGTATAATACAATTTAATTTATACATTAATATAAAAAATTACCTGCATTGCAATTGTTTACAGCCATAATGAATTAAATTTGTATTGTTTATTATGCTTTTTCAGAATGTGAGATCTGCAACAAGCCTGGTCATATATGTGATCCAGATACTGGGCGATGCGTCTGCCCACCCTACACACAGGGCCCTGAGTGCCAGTATTGCCAACCCAATTGCTGGGGTCACCAGGCTAACAAAGGTTGTAAGGTTGGTATTATCACTTAAGAATTTTCTCTTTATTAGTATATTGGAGAGATAGGACATCAGCAAACTTATCTTAAAAGACAAGTTCACTAACACCAGAGTAGTAGTAACAAACACTCTGGTGTCAGTGAACTTGTCTTTTAAGGTAAGTTTGCTGATGTCCTATCTCTCCAATATACTAATTCCTGGCCTAGTGCCCTTTAACCTAACCTAGAATTTTCTCTTTAGAATGATATAAACACTGTCTAATGATTATGTTAAAGCCATGATGTAATAAAGTACTTTTATTCCATATGGGATGTTTACTTTCACAGTATATATTAACAACATTTCTATTCACCTTCCCCAAGAAGTAATTATTTAATATATTAGTTTTTAAGTCCTCCTAAAGATCTTTTTTTATTGCTTTACTTATTTTATGGTTTTGTCAGCCTTCTCAAAATTTTGTTACACCCCTTAGAAAAGCCACAGATTTTATCTTTTTGAACTTAAAATTTTGTCTAAAAATACCATAAAGTAGTTTAGCTTCTTCAAAGGTGTGTAATGGAAAATTAGTGATAATTATATTTCAAGATAATAATTTACAAATACACCTTTCATAATTTAAGCCTACAATTTTGATAGTGTCTAAACAGTCATTCATCTTTTAAAATTGTATTTTTTTTACAAATGAACATATATACAACAATGTATTGGGACGTGTGATTGCAGCAATGTAACTGCGAGCCTCGAGGGTCCATGGGCCTGCAGTGCCAAGAGACCTCTGGTCATTGCAAGTGCCACGAAGGCTACGCTGGAGCTAGATGTGACACTTGTTCTCCAGGTTACTTTGGCTTTCCCCGGTGTCGGCCGTGTGAGTGCCACAGGGCAGGCACCAGCCCTCAGTACTGTCCCGGCGGTGTCTGTGTGTGTGATGAGAATGGACAGTGTCCATGCAAGGTAAGTTAGGTCTACATTAAATTTGTATTTATTACATTCAACACTTGAAGACGCATTGCTGCCTCTGACGTGACAAATCACCACTCTCTCCTCTTAAGTCCATTGTTTTTTTTTATCACATAACGCACTAAGTGTTCACTGTTTAACAATTTTATAAATTTTAATGAGTGTGCTGTATACCAAAGGCGTAAAAATGTTACCCTGAATGATCATAGTTTGAAACATTAGGTTTTGAATTACTATGATAAGGAAGAATTTGCAGTACATGATTCTAAGTTATTAAAGGAATAGTTATCCTAATTTGCCATTATTTAAAATATTACATTTTGGTTTTGTCTGTATAATTTATGTACTGTACGATAACTTGGTTAATACCTAACTGATAACACTACAAATTATTTTATGTGGCCATATTCATATTATACAAATCAATAGTGTAGCAATATTGAATTGAAGCAAGATAGATGGAATATGGTCTTGTATGTCTGTAGAATAATGCCAGAGAAAGGCTAAATTCTGTAATGCGCAGCATTTTGATTTTGTAGGGTTTTTATTACTGACGAAGCTACTACTTTGAAAGTCCTAACTTTTATGATGTACGTAAAGTTATAATAAAATTAATTATTTGTATGTGTTTTTTAGATTGAAAAAGATTTTGTTTCTTTTAGAAAAACATCTTTTGTATGGGCTATTTTATAATAATAAAAAATAAAAACACCATATATTTACAAAACACCCCAATCTTAACTTTTATTATACTTTCAAAACAATAACTCAAGGTGAAAAAAGATATTTTTACTAAAAACTAAAGCTTTCAGTAACAACCACTTCAAGGTGAGGTGTCATTTACAATATTTACATCGCCTAACGTTATTGTGATGTGGCATCCTCAGTGGTATGTTTGAAACTCAGGGAACAGAGCCTCAAAGATACTACTGAAGATGCAATATAGTTTGAATTAGGTCATGTGTTACTTTAATCAACCAAATAAGGAATCACAAAATCTGTCTTAGTAAGCTCACTAAACATTTATCACTGAGATTATAACTGTTTGAATGTGTGCATATTTGTTTAGTAGATTTATCTCTTTAGGTAAGTTTGCTAATTTCCTCTCTCTGATAATTAGAGAAAGGATATATATATATATATATATATTTACATATATACATTTATGTATATATATGTATAATGTAAAAATACATTTATATATATATATATATATATATATATATATATATATATATATATATATATATATATATATATATATTAATACTAAAATTTCAATATTCCTCTATCAGTGGTATACTTTTGAAGATGTTTCCCTATTTTACATCAGCGTACCGTGCATATTGGTTTGGTTTTTTTTATTTTAGGCAAACGCTGCAGGTAAAAAGTGTGATGAATGTAAGCTTGGGACATTTGGCCTACAAGAAGAACAACCTGATGGGTGTGTGGAGTGTTTCTGTTTCAACAGAACAACCGTATGTAAGGAAGCTGTCATGATATGGACTCAAGTGCGAACTCCAAGACCACGTACACTCAGCATAAATTACGACAACACTACTGGCTTAGAGAATGCTTTTCCCGTCAACACACAGGAAGTCTGCTATATTAATGTGAGTATATCCATATATGCAATTAAACATTTTTTTAATTCCATCCATATTTGTAGAGTTTGAAAAATGTGAGATTCAAACAATCAAGATCAGACTGAGGGAATGTACCACATATAAAATAGAGTGAAGATAAATATGCGTGTTAAATATAAGTTACTACCTGACAGCTCTTGCTTTACTACGGGGTGGCTCTATACACTTGCTTGGCCAACTGTTCTCTCTGAACCTTCACATCAATATAAAAATGAAATCTACTAGATAACAAAATTGTATATTCTAGAAATCCTTATAAATATACTTTAGGAGGTGCAGAGTAGTGCAATCATTTACAATGAAAACCAATTTACCCAAGCTTTTGAGTCTTTTTTTATTATCAGGTGTATGAAATAAATTATCAAATTAATGCCAATGTTACTCTTATGGAAAAAGGAAACGCTGAGGGGCTGTTTCTATCCCTTAAGCCCGCCACACACTACTGAGCCAAGTGCCGAACCATAACAGATTTTGACATGTTACGGTAGTGTATAGTGAATCCGAGTGCCGAGCCAAACGTCGTGGCGAACATCTGGGCGAGTAGAGCCCCAAACCATCAGTTGTCAGTTTTTCCCCGACGCATCAAAGGGATGTTACGACTCGGCACTCGGCTCGGGGTATGTGGTAGGTTTGTAACATCGTACCATAACTTCCTTCCCTAATAATAAAAAATCAGCGCATTAAGCTACATCTAGCAGTTATATGGTTTACTGTATGTGTTGTTTATTAGACATAATATATAATATATTGGTATTAGTTGTAATAAGTTTAGTGTAGGTTTAATAGGATTAAAGTAATTGTAATAAGTTCAGCGATTGGAGTGCAGTGAAGAAGATACATAGTATTTATTGAGGATTACAAAAGCCGCTACATATTGAAACTTCAGAGTCAGCGTAATACTTTACCACCATTTCTTCATTGCAGAAATTTGTAGTGATGTGCTAGCAGCTTGAAATTTGAGTTTTTCGAGCTTAAAAAAACTCAAATTCGACTCGAAACTAAAAAAAAACTCAAATTGAGTCAAGTTTTGCCATATCTTTGAGAATAAAACGCTATAATCAAGACAAAAGTACCATTTGTATAATAGATTATAAAGATAATAATTGTATGAAGGCAACTGTATTTAAAATATGATCATAATATCGTATTCGTAACCTGATATGTTCTCGCAATGTATTCAGATTCGTGATTCACGCACACAAGTCTTGATCGTACTGCCATGGCGATTACGGCAAAAAGTATTCTCGCCATTTATTAAGAAGGCACGTCCAAATAAGCTGTTCCAAATACACTAGTTATCCATACAAAACGTGATAACTGATCACAAAGAATCAGTTGTTGAACCGTTTCAAAACCTCGTTACACAACTTCTACCAACATTTGAAATTAACAGTTGCATTTTTATTTCAGGTCCAAACTTAAAAAGTTCATGACTAAAACTATTCTAAGACTGACAATTTCAAACAGATTTAATTAAATCGCGTTAAATCTGTAACATAAACTACTACTGGAACGTAAACTATTGAAATTGAAAAGCTATAATAGTTGGAGATAGAATGCTCAGAACAGTTTCGTTCCGGCACCGTGACTAATAAAATAATGAAATAACAATTAATGTAGCTACTACCAGTGCATCGCCAACTCGAGTCCCAATATAAAATGTACTGCTAGCCGAGAGGATTCGATTTGTTATCCATTTGTTTTGAGTTTTTGTTGACGTTTACTCTAGAGTTGGCAATTACAGTTATTTTTTCGATAACCTGTTACGTACTTCTGTTTTGTTCTGATAACGTTTTATAATAATCTGTTATTTTTGTAACCTGTTACTCTCGACCCATAGACGTTCCAGACAGTTATTCTGTTTCTGTTATGGCCTGACGTTACTTAACGGCTTGAAGCCTCTTTACGGCTGGTTTAGATAACGTTCCAAGATACCAAAGGCTATGAAGTTGAAGCAGAGATCAGATAAGTGTATTTTGTTTGGTATGTGTTTGAAGTTATGCCTTATGTTACGTTACTATGTCGTTAATAAGTTACGGTCGTTGGACTTTGCTTGGCCATTAGAGAGTTAACACTCAAAGTTCGTTCTGTTATTGATAATTTAACTGTAAACTACAAGAGTCAAGTTTCAATCGTTGTTCAGTTACAGTTCTGCTTACTTCTCAGCGCACTATATTTATTCTGCATTACCACATGCATTACAGTTATATAAAGTTCGTTATAACCATATCATGCATGATGACTGGGAGTTACAAAAATAACAGGGTATTTCGTGTAACCTGTTAAATCTATAACATGTTTCATTAAATAACGCCCATCTCTTGACGACTCAACTTGGCACATGGAAGTACAAATGGCACGATGAAAACCAAAACAAGGTTAACCTTGATCATTCAGCACGGCAGTTGTTATCGCTAGTTAGTATTGTATTGACCTTAAATATTTTGTTTCTGTTAGTGGAAACAAAACATTGTAGTCAATGGTGACATTGAGGTTAGCTGATAAGAACATATTATTGTGTTTTCATTTTTGAAAATGAAGGGTTAAATACTCGACTCGAAAAAACTCAAACTTGAAATTATGTCTAAAAACTCTACTCGATTTGAATCCTGAAATTGCTACTCACACACCCCTAGAAATTTGTTTTGGCAACAACATCTCTCATTCCTTTCCTTTTCATAATCGTAAATGAAATTACGAATTATAAATGCATCAGCCGCTACTTTTTTCTGTGAACTAGTCATGTAGAAATTATGAAACTGTAAAACATCTAAACAAAATACAATACAACAACACAGCACTTGAAATTGAATTAAAGCATGTGATTTGTAGTCAATGTTCTTAACCAGAGTTGTGGTTCGGCCAAAATGTTACGAGGCGATGCTTGGTTCGCCGCTCGGCTTGGGTTGAGCCGAGTTTATCTATCTTAATAAACCCTGAAAGTAGACAAAAAATATTAATTAAAACAGTGGAATCATTTATTTTTATTAATTTATTGACTATTTAACTATTGGGTCCTTTACAATCAGAAATATGCGAAGAGTATCCACAACTTTGAGTGAATTTTTTTGGAGGTAGTTGGGAGATCACAAATTCGTGACAGTCTAGGTACCAGATTTGTTGCTTGTTTAGAACTACCCATAAGGTAAAAGCAAACATCACCCCCCTGTAGGTGAGATGAACCTCCCTCGTAAGTAATGGACACTGTTGAATCGCTTCTTAATTGGTGTGGGCAGATGTAACTACTGAAAATACAAATGGGGATTGACACTAAATCAGTCAGGTGATTGCGGGGATTGTATCAAAACAATGAATCACATAGTTACAGAGTGCCCCTGTGCTCCTTTATGGAGGCATTAGTTAGCATAAATAGAATCAGTGAGTCAGATCTTAAATGTCTTGATAGATTGGATTAAGATTTGCGACGGTTCACTTTATATTTTTATGGCTAAATGACATGACTTTTGGATCTTGTTCAAAATATATATTACAGTTTTTTTTTTTTAATTAGTAAATGGTAGCTGACAACAAACCAGAAAATTTGTACAGTGGAACCTCGATAAGTCGGATTTATCGGGACCGCGGCCGATCCGGGTTAACGAAAATCCGGGTTAGCCGGAGAATGAGGTAAAAATTAATAAAATACGGTATACTTACAGATAAACTCCATTATAATTGTAAAAACTTCAAACATATGTACAGTACATCTCAGTTACATACATAACTGTTCATTTCCTGGTAAAAAACTCAGTCAGCTTTGGTTGTGCCAATGTCGTCTGCCGCTTGCGTGCTGTGCGATCCCGCAGTCTCTTCAACATGAGCAATTCAGCCGGCGATGTTTCTGCCTGCCGCTCGAAGTAAACCATTAGTTCGTTTAGTTGCGTCACTGCATCTCCATGACTCATCACTTGACCTTCAATGTCCCCGTCTGCCTCCTCAGCGTCTGATTCGTTAGCATCAGGTAAACACGACGCGATCACTTCCTCGTCAGTAAGTGGCTCATAGCCTCCGTTATTGTCTGCCTCTAACCACAGATTAATGTCATTTTCATCGACTTCAGAGCAGCCATCAATATTTTGGAACATATCCAAAAGTTCTTGGGGATGGACATCTTCTGGTGTGTCATTTTCCACATTATAGTTCCCCACTGGTTGAATTATATTTTCAGGCAAGTCGCATACACCCTTCCACAGTTTTTTCCAAGATTTAATTAAGCTTATTCTAGACACTTGTTCCTAAGATTCTGCAATCATGTACATTACAGTTTTCACATTAAATGTTTTGAGAATCTCAACTACACCGTGTTCTTCATTGTCAATGATTGTGCTTAGCATCTGTCTTCTGTAAACCTTTTTGATTTTCTCCAGAACCCCCTGGTCCATGGGCTGTAATATCGATGTTACATTAGGCGGCAAAAACCTGACGGTAATGTCCCCACTGACCAGCACATCTGCAGACGGATGTGAAGGAGCATTATCAATTAGTAGGACTGCTTTAATTGGCAACCCACAGTCTTTTAAATATTTAGTCACACCTGGCACAAAACAATCAAAAAACCAGTTTTTAAAAGTGATGCTGTCCATCCATGCACTTCTTTGAGACTTGTAGACAACTGGTAGAGAATCCCGATTTACGTTTTTTAGTGCTCGCGGATTTTTCGCTTTTCCTATTAAGAGTAGAGGAAATTTATGCTTCCCCGAAGCATTGCTGCAGGCCATTATTGTCAATCGATCTTTGCTTTTTTTGTATCCCTTTGCGTCTTTTTCAATTTTTGAGGCCAAAGTTTTACTCGGCAACATTCTGTAAAACAAACCCGTCTCATCGGCGTTATATATTTGATCTGCGGTTAAATTTTCTTCTTTCACAAAATCCAAAAACTTGTTTTTATAGTCATCAGCAGTGCTGCTGTCCGCAGATAGGCTTTCTCCTGTGATAGATAGTTGGCGAATACCATGACATTTTTTCCACCTATCCAGCCAGCCTTGACTTGCAGTAAAATTTGGTTCACAATCAGGCAACTGTTTATTCAGCTTGATTGCCTTTTCTTGAATGATAGGCCCAGACACTGGCAAACCACGCTCCCTTTCCGCACAAAACCAGACATACAAAGCATCGTCAAGAGTTTCGTTTTTAGCTTTCTTAGCTTTGCACCGATTGTCCAAACTGTCTTTTGTTATCATCTTGAAACAAAATTCTTCGATTTTTGTCCTATTTTTTTTCCAATCCGATACTGTAGATGTACCGACACCATAAGATGCTGCAATTGTTTTTAAAGATTCGCCTTTATCAATCCTACCTAATGCCTCTAGTCTCTTTTCCATTGTCACTACAACATTTTTACGTTTTGTTGCCATCGCGTAGATAAAAACAAACGTACAACACAAAAGAAGAACACTATCTGCAACACGAATGCGAACAGAAGTAAAAAATACAGTAGCCTACACACACAACACGGGCACAAGCGAGCGGAGTGAGGTAGGAACGGTACTGACTACCGAGAACTGAGAAGCCCGGCGTAGCGGTAGCGCGGAGGAGGGGTGCGTCTTTTATTGTTTCCGAGAATCCGGGACAATGACCGCCACTGGCGCCAGTCGGCCGCCGTGTGCCATGAGTCACACACTCACTGTCGTACAGTCCCATCAAATACTGATGCGACATCGATTCACACATACTCTACCACTCAAAAATATTACGTTTTTATTTTTAAAATGTTTGTCTGATTTTTTATTTTTTTATTGAAAATCGGTCCGGGTTAGCCGGACTTCCGGGTTAACGGGGGCCGACTTATCGGGGTTGTACTGTATTTATATATTGAGTGGAATATATACAATCCTCTAATTTGAGTTTCAGTTGTTTATTTTAGAGAATAAGTACATAGAGCCACGAATATGTACAATATTTAAATAGTTTTTGGAACATACATAAATATTAACAGTAAATATCTGCCTCTCAATCTCATGGCTTCACATATCAATCTCATCGGCAAGAAAGTTGGTGAAATTATTTCTTATATTAGAGCCAGTGCATGGTTGAAAATGAGCTATGATTGAATCTGATTAATTAATAGATGCTTGGTTGTAATCCCAGTTATTTAGTAACAAACTAGGGAACTTCCTTTCACACTCACGCGAGTTATTCGTCTCTGTCTTCGGCAATGCCACTTGGTAGTAAGTTTCACTCCCTATCTCATGTATCCATGAACTTTGGCCTCCGTTATGATTTTTAACTACAAATACTAGAGGGTAAACTATTATCAACCATACATACATACATACATACATATCCGGAAACCCGCTCCAGTTCACTCCTGGGTTCGGGCGTTCACCAAGCCTCTCCATTCCTGTTTGTTATTCCACATCTCTCTTCTCATCACCTCCCCCCACACAACCCCCCTCTTCTCCACATCGACTTTCACGCCATCCAACCATCTTCCCCTAGGTCTTCCTCTGGGTCTTCTGCCCACCACTTCCATCTCCTCCATTCTTCTAGGTATTCTTTCTTGTCTCATCCTCTTCACATGCCCGTACCATCTTAACCGTGACCTCTCCACCCCCATTCTCAAACTCTCTTCAGTTAAACCTCTTCTTATCTCGTCATTCTGGATCCTATCTCTTCGTGTTTTGCCTTTGATGGCTCTTAGAAATCTCATCTCCCCCGCTTGTATCCTACTCCACTCCCTTTCCGATAATCTCCACGTCTCAGCTCCATACGTCACCATGGGTTTATAATAAGTTTTAAACATTGCTACCTTGGCCCTTTGTGGTACACTTCCATCCCATACCAGGTGTTTCACGCTTCCAAAAAACCTACCACCCACTTCCAATCCAATATGTGGAAGGGAGGAGATTGCTGGATATGTGTCAAAGGAATGCGTTGACGATTGGAAATGGGAAATTCCGAAAGAGAGAGAGTCATATGGTGACGAGATACAGCTGGGATGGGGTACAAAAGAGTGTCATCGACTACATCATAATGGACAGGGAATGGGGGGGGAAAATCCTGGATGTGAAGGTGATACCCAGCGTGAGTATGGGTGGGGACCACAGGCTGCTGGTCGGGGTGTTTCGGATTAAAATGAAAGAAGTTGCGACAAGCAAACCTATAAGAAGAATAAAATGCTGGAAATTACTGGAGGAGGAAAAAAGAGAAGAATTTAAGAGGATAGTGAAACAACACTTACCAAGGACGGAAGTAGGTGATGTGGAAAGTGAATGGAAGCTCTTCAAAGAGTCACTGGTAAGCGCAGCGGAAAGGGTATGTGGAAGAACATCGGGAAGGAAGAGAGATAAGCAAACGTGTTGGTGGAATGAGGAGACAAGACGGGGGGTAAAGGAAAAGAATAGAGCTTGGAGGAAATGGTGGAAGTCAAGATCCCAGGCAGATAGAGAGGACTACATAAGGAAAAAGAGGGAAAGTGGAAAGATAGTAAGAGAAGCGAAGGAGAGAGCTTGGGAGTCATTCACAGATAAGTTGGAGAGGGATATGGAAGGAAACAAAAAGCTATTTTACAGCATGATGAAAAACAAGAAAAGGAAAACAGAGAGTGCCCTGACGATGAAAAGAGAAGACGGAGAGCTGGTGGGGGGTGAAGAAATCAAAGGAGTGTGGAAAAAGTATTTTCAAAAACTACTGAATGAAGGGTATATTGATGGGGAGGAAGAAGACAACGATTATTATCTGGAGGGTTTGGAAGGTATAAGTTGGAAGGAGACAGAGGATGCTTTGAAAAGAGTGAAAAATGGGAAGTCTGCAGGACCGGATGAGATATCAATAGACATGATCAAAACATTGGGTCCTATAGGAATACATTGGCTGCAGAGGGTGTTTGGATGTGTATGGAGGAGTAGAAGAGTACCGGACGATTGGGGAAAGGGAGAAATTATAACACTGCACAAGAAGGGGAGCAGAAGAGAGTGTAAAAACTATAGAGGAATAACTTTGACGAGCCAGGTGACCAAGGTGTTTGAGAGAATATTGTTAAACAGGATAGAAGGAACAGTGGAGGAACAGATGGGTGAGGAACAACATGGGTTCAGGAAAGGAAGAAGCACCATAGATCTGATTTTTGCAGTGCGGCAAATGATCGAGAAGTATTGGGAATATGACAAGAAGTTGTTCATGGTGTTCATAGATGTGGAAAAAGCATATGATACTGTTAACAGAAGTAGTATATGGGAGAGCTTGAGGAGGATAGGAATAGATGAAAGAATGATTGGATGGATGAAGGAGTTATATAGGACACATAGATGTAGGGTTAGAACTAGTATGGGGAATACTGAGTGGTTTGAAGTAAAAAAGGGGCTGAAGCAAGGGAGTGTTTTATCACCAGTTTTGTTCAATGTAATAATGGAGGTGGTGCTGAGGGAAATTAAGGAGGATGTAGGAGGAGGGGTGAATGCGATGTTGTTTGCGGACGACATTATGTTGTGGGGGGAAAGTATAGAAGAAGTGCAGGAGGTATTGAATAAGTGGAGTGTAAAGATGATGGAGAGAGGTCTGAAGGTGAGCATGGAGAAGAGTGAGGTGATGGTGGTGGGTAGAGATACGGACCTGGGAGGGGTCGTGGAGTTGAATGGGGAGAACTTGAAGAAGGTGGAGGAGTTTAAGTATTTGGGAACAGTGTTATCGAGCAATGGGAAAATGGAGCAAGAAATAAGTAACAGATATCAACCATAATGTTACGTATATTCATTTACAGTAGCTCATTCCACTGTACTTGCGACGCTACCTATCTATTAATATGAACACCCAATATCATTGTTTTACTTTCGTTTATGTTTATCTAACATTTGATCACTAACTAAAATCATAAAATAACTTAATTTAAATCAACAAATAACTCTTATTAAATAAATAACATTACTGAAGCTTTAAAGACCACAAAGAACAGTGGCTGTCTTCAATTAAATTTAAAATTAGGGTTGAGCCCCTCAGTTGGATTCAAATAAAACCTTGCTGGAGAGAAAATACATAACTTCCTAAAGTTTAATGGTGATCAGATGAATGGTGTAGTAATGCATAAAGGACAGACGAACATACATAGAAAGACGTATTGGTTTGTATATATGTATATAGATCAAACAAAACTTCTATTGAATACAATCAAATTTACTTTTTATAACATTAAGAAAAGACCTGTAATCCCCTGAATATTATAAACATTATCAATCACATGGATATAAATACCAATGGATATACCAATGGATATAAACATTTTATAAACATCATTATTTAAATTTGAATAGTTGTTACTCTTCAATGAATTTTAATCTATCCATGTTATTATCATAGCCGAAAAACGTAATTTGAGGTGTTCACCTCTCCTTAAGGGTGAAAATATTGAAAAATGAATACTTTTTTAAATAATGCAAATAGGGCAAATTTTTTGACACCTTAAATGTGAAAATTAGTAAAGACATATGGGAAAAGTTGCGTTAGCAAAAAATGACTTCATATTATTATATACTAAGGATAATCTATTTGAAATGGTTCTTGATTTAGTGTTATTGAATAAACTTTTACAAATTACATTTTTTACCTGTTTCAGTACGAAACTGCTCTGAATATGCATAATAATGAAACTACCATATTTGTACAAAGATTAAAAAAGTGTTCTACCTCACATCAATTTGTTATTCCAATCATACTTCTTGAAACATAGGATAGTTTCTAAAGAGTAGATTCAATTTTAAAATTGCATCAATAAAACTAAAACAGAAGTATATTATTGTAACGATGAATACCTTGTTTATATTAAAGTTGATATATGCAGCTTGCAGTGCCAGGGTCTAAGGGCATGAGTTTGAATGGAGATGAAAGCCGCCTGAACATTACCAACAATCTACGGATCATCCCTGGAGATGCCTGGGATGTAGAGATGGGTGTCAGCTATCTCTTCGACTCCCCCGTCTACTGGCAGCTACCTTCGCCCTTTCATGGAGATAAGGTATACTTTACTTTTATAATCTGTTAATATAGCTTCTGTGCTCTCACCCAAGGTTTATGTTCATCTCTTTGCATGTGTACAGCAGAATATGGGCTCAAACCCACCAACCTACTCATTCTTACACAGTGGTTGAGCCCCCCCCCCCCAAAAGAAGAAAAAAAGTCAGTTACACTGTGACAAGCAAACAAAATTGAAAAATTAAGTTTTAAACAAGTTATATTAGCATATCTCCTTTGATTGACTTGTTAGTTTTTCACTGATTGCTTCATGGCCATAGTGGTTGGGTAGAGACTGTTGGTTCAAGAGTTCTGAAGTATACTTTTTGATATAGAGATACATTTGTTGTACAATGCCTTATTTAATTTATTTTGCATAAGAATATCTGAAGGTTAAGTTTACATTAATGCTTGAAGTTGACATTAAATTAAGTTGTATCAGCTTCATAAAACCACATATTATTCTTAAAACAGAGATTATTAATGCTGATAAAAAAGTAAAGGACAAAAATAGATCCCTGTGGGACACCATACTAAACCATATTTCATGAGACCAAATGTTTGATACAATTTGTGTTTTGTAATGCATAAAACTCTGTCTCTAAATTATGTAACACCTGAAGGGGGAAGGGGGTTTTGGCAGTGTTATGCACCGTTACAGGGGGGGGTGTCCTAAGCACGTTCGTAACAATCAAATTCATCAATTTTTTTAAATTCATTCAACAAATTTGACCGTTTTTTTTCCCAAAATACAAGATTTTTAATAATATTTTAAAGTTAGTAGTATATTCTCCCTCATTAGAAAACATATGGAACAAAGTCTAAACAATGACTTTCTCATAATCAAAGTATGCATGAACAAATTGGAGGGGAGGTTGGTGAAAGTAATAAGTAATTTTTGAGGAGGGCATAGTATTAAGTTACAAGTTCTTTACTTTGGGGAGGGGGTTTGAAAAGGCTGATTTTAGCGTTGCGTAATTTAGGGACAGCCCTTTATATCCCCATCATTCTCAATGAATTAATAAAGATTTGTATGGAAGTAAAAAAACTTAACATAAAAATGTTAAATGTAAATTAATTGAGTATCATATATAAATATATTTTTTGTATGGTTGATGACAGATCCTTTCATATGGTGGATACCTGCGGTTCACGTTGGATACAGAAGGAGGGACTACACTGTTACCGTCAGCCGTGCTCTCGTCTTACCCTCTGATACAGTTGCAAGGAAATCAACTCATTTTGGAGCACTATCCCATGCAACTGAACCCTGCAGCCACTCACAGTGTCAGGTTAGGCATCAAAACGATCTTATAAATGTAATTTATAATTATGATTATATTCAAGAACTGTATGTAAAAAAACTAGCAAATGACAAAATTTAATGTGAAAAAGATTACCAGTCCATCAAGTATGCTACTCTCATTTATAAAGCTGGTGCCCCAGAAATAACATGTATAGTTAAATAAATTTATTAAAGTAAGGAATATTCATTGATCATTGCATGTAATGATTAATTTTTTAAATTGAAAATAAATTGTTTAAATTGAAAATAATGATATGAAATAAATTAAAACATTCATATATAATTAATTGACTGTGTTAGACATTTGGGTAAATTTATAACTGGAAATTAATCATAAACTGATTGTTCTTCAGCCTAACCCAACAATTTTCAAATAAAAATTTAATAATTTTTTGAAATATTAGTAACATTACAAATTAACCTGTATTTAAACTATTAAGTAATTCAAAATATTCTATCATTAATGATGTTTTACGTTACAGGTTTCATGAAAAGTTTTGGAGGATAAAGAATGATCCAACAAGTAAAGTGAGCAGAGAAACACTGTTGGTGGCATTACAAAATGTTCAACATATCCTCATCAGAGCAACAGACTCAGTCGACTTCAAAAGGGCTACGTAAGATTTCTTTCCATTTGCATTTAGAATGTAATGATTTTCCAATAAATTATTTTATCTTTATTCAATTCTAAAACGTTTCAGTAATGTGGATGTTTTTGCGCTTGTGTCTGATCTCTCAAATCTCTAACTATTGGAAGGAAAAGTATTCGGTGCTTTTCCTCAGTCTCAGCTCAGGCCTGTATACATAAGTGGAATCAATATGCTTCTATTAAGATTCTTTTGTCAAATCATGGTAATTTTAGTTGAGCTATCTGGGTTTGAAGTCTTTTAATCTAAGCTTGATAATGACAACAGGTTTATTCTACTAATAAAAAAAAAAAAAAATAAAATAAATAAATAAATAAATAAAAAAAAACCATGATTAATTTTATAATACAGGGTGTTTCAAAAAGAATTACCCGATTTTCAATATCTATATATATTAGAAACAAAGGGTTCACCCAAACATATTGGAGATTAAAATATTTTATAAAAAATAAGTTTACGAAAATACATCATAAATGTTCAGTATGTCCTCCATTTGCAGCACAGATGAAATTTAGTCAATAACTTAAGTTCTGATGGACACCTTCCGCACAGTTTGGGATGAATTCAGCTATCTACTAGATGTCAACAGCGCTGCAAATGGAGGATATATTGAACACTTATGATACATTTTTATAAACTTAATTCTTTTGTATGAGGATTTTAATGTTCAATATTTTTAGATTAAACCTTTATTTCTAATAAATATAGCTATTTAAAATCGGAGTATTCTTTTTGAAATATCCTGTATATTATTATAACTGTATTGTTAAACTGTGGATTCTAAAGGAATGTTGCAAGAACTCTCAGCAGTCAAAAAGCTAAATATGTATATTTTACATTTTAAACTACATTCGTGGGTGGCAGATAGAGAGTTAACCCTTTTAAGGCCAGGCGAAAATTAGAAAGTGATACCCTTGAAGGCCAGACATTTTCAGTCACTGCATAGCCTAGAAGGCCAGGCCCAAAACAGCACTTTTTACTCTGGATCACATTATATTATACAACTCTGATATTTAACGGTATAATTTCATGATTTTTTGTTTTATCCCTAGATAAGTTCTCTACAGTATACTGTTTTTTTAATGCCAAAACAAAATTAGAAATTTTTTATATAACAAATATTTACAAAAAAAAAAAAAAAAAAATTAAAAATTTATTTTTAATTTTTCAATTTTGTTTTTATGTGGAAGGTAAACAAAATTAGATTGCTAAAAAAATGAATAAGTAATTCAATGCTGCACTCATTGGTGATAGAAAACAAGTTATTTCAAACTCCTATGATGAAAAATAATCATTTTACAAATAAAAAATGAAAACCGTGCATTTGCATTTTTTTTTTAAATTTTCTACATAAATACACAAAAACTTGTAACTGCTTACCTTTAGATTATTTTGTACCCATGGTGACACACATTTTACAGCTGGAATATTTAGCACAGTTTAGCACATATATAGTCTTATCAAAAATTAACACACAGTTTATAAAATTAAAATAAAACTATATACAAATTTACAAATCAGGGAGTAGACCCACTGTTCAAGCACATTTATGTTTATTGAAACACTCAGGGTGTACACCCTTGGTACATTGTGAGCAACACATTCTTGTTCTCTTTCTTTTTTCTTTAGTGCTACACACTGAACAATTTTTTTCTTTATTTTCTGGAATTTTTTCATCCCGAAACGAGGTGACACATCACCGCCTCCTAATTGTGCTGGCATATTTTTTAAAAGCAACCACTCTTCTGCTAGAGAGTCAACAACATTATAATTAAAGGCTAGCCTAGACATTGGTTTTCCATTGCAATTTAATGTATATAAAATGTAGGCATTCAACATCATTCGAGAGAAAATATTCAATGCTACTTTACGCCAATATTTTAAAGTGCGCCATTCGTCTAAATATGAATAAAGCATTTGGCCAGTGGAGTCTATACCTCCCATGTTTTTATTATATTGTTGTATGATTTTTTCTTTTTTTTTAATTAACAGTTTCCTACCCCTTACACAACTAGTATCAACAGCTCCAGCTTCACAATTTGAGGAAATCGATATCACTTGAGATTTTGTGACGCCTTTTTCCTGTAAGCTAAAGCTAGTAACTCATTACTTCTAAGGTACAACTTCTCACCAACTTTATATTTCTTTACAAGCTCCTTAGGTAAACCAGCCCTATTTTTTCTTATAGTGCCTGTAAGAAATGTCATTTTACTGTATAAATATTCTGCAAGTGGTATACTAGTAAAGAAATTATCAATAAAGAGGTGGTAACCTTTGTTTATGAAATTTCCCATTTCAAGTAATTTGACACACACAGTAAAAGAAAGTCCATGTTCCCTAATAGCATTTTTTTTCCTGATTGTTCTTAGCTCCTTTGTAACAAAAAAATCCCAAACAATATTTTGTAGCAGTATCGCACAAAACCCAGAGTTTGATTCCCCACTTGTGGTGTTTTTTATTGGGCATGTACTGAAGAAGCTGTGTATGATTTTTAGTACCTATAAGAGATTCATCTATACAGAGGTTTTCTTTAGGGGTATACTAATGCCGGAATAAAGTGTTAACATGATCAATAAGGGGTTGAAATTTTGTTGTTGGGTCATATTCAGGAGTTCCATGTTTACCAATTTCATTATTGTTTACAATATGGAAAAACCGTAGTAACTCTTCAAATCTGTTCCTGGTAAACATTCTATTGAACCAAGGTGTGGATTGTGATTGAGATTTAGTATGCCAAAAATGGTCAATCGTAGGTTTTCTAACAATTCCCATATTTATGAGAACTGATATAAATGCTTTCATTTCTATATCATTTACCTTCTGCCATACTTTGTTCGGATAATTTGCTTGAAAATATTCCTGTGCATATCTGTTGGTCTCCTTCACAAAAGTTTTGATCAAAGTAGCAGTAAAGAATAGCAAGAAATAAGTAATAGGCTCTGCGTTAGATGGAGGGCAATGTTTTAGGCCGGGGGACTCATTGTAACAAAAGTTATGAGAATATCTTACATCGTTGTTATCCTCTATATCCCAGGTCCTAGTAGTATTAGTATTACAGTTAGTAGTCACTTTAGGCCTACCTACTAATCTAGAAGGCTGAGAATCATTATCACTGTCACTTGAATCTGAACTAAAAGAAATATTGGTAGGCCTAGCCCTTTTTACATTAGGTAGTAACAAAGTGCCTGATGTACTAGGTTTATTTGGGTCAATCAAAGGATCATATGACGGGTCCTCGTCTGTGTCATCTACAAAATCATCAGAATCAAAATCACTTTCAGTATCAGAACTAGAAATATAGTTTGAATCAAGTACCTGAATGAACATTATCAATTGTTTCAAACAAAGTATTCTCACTTACCGGAGATCTACGTCGTTTCCTGTCCATGTTGATGTTGTTTCAACACTAATACATAGCACAACACATTCACAGCAAACAATAAACAACCTAACAATAAATACACAATATAATACAATAAAACTGTACAATAAACACACTATGCAGTTGAATAAACACAAACAACTGGGACTGAGAGGTTACTGAATAGACGCGTAACGTTGACTCATGTCACCAGCTGACGCCCAGCCATCTGATTGGTGCAGTATTGTATTGTACACTCCCAGACAAAAACAAAAATACTCTACGACGATTATACATATATATATATATATATATATATATATATGTAAAAACAACATTTTAGCTTTCGTTTGGAATTATAACCATTTCATTTGACGAAAAAATAAGTGCACAGTAATAAAACAAAAACAGAGCCAGTTTATCGGCTCATGGCCGTTTTCGACTATAAAATTAAAAGCCAGTAAACTGGCTCTTGGCCGTTTAGGGAAATATTTTCTAAAGCCGAGAAACTGGCCCGTGGCCGTAAAAGGGTTAAGCGAAATAAATCTAAAATGGGGGCATTTTTATTAGTTATGTCTGCCCTAAAGTCTACTTGAAGTGGCTAGTTACATTACAATTGTTTAGTGTTTTTTTGAGTTTATTTTTCTTACTGCGGATGCTACTCTATGGAATTCAAACATAAAGGACACCTATCCTAACACGTTCGCTGTGGTACGGTCAGACAGAAAAATGGCGGGGGTGGCTTAAATAAAAATTTAAAAACACTTACCTCAGGCAAAACACCTGCTTTAAATATGGTCAAAGTTTTATATGCTGCAGAATAATTATACAAGTTATTTAGATATTTCAAAATGGAATAAATGTGTAGTCATTTGTTAACTAGTAAGTGTTGATGAAATAATGGTTCCGTCCCTTGAATTGACTGGTCCTCCACTGGAGCGGGTGAAGCGGCCGGTCAAATTCAACTGGCCCACAGCAAATGTGTTAACAGTTGCTGTTGTACTTGTCGTAGATTGCAAGACGTGACATTGGATTTAGCAGTACTATCTCCCCGAGCGTCATTGCCGAGGGCTTATGGTATAGAGCAATGTGAATGTCCACCGCAGTACAATGCTACCTCTTGTCAGGACGCAGCCAGAGGGTTCTATCGCTACCACAACAAGACGAAGACTAGCCTGATCACTCAAGTCATCGGTGAGTCGAAGCCTTGCCAGTGCAACAATCGCTCCGCAGTGTGTGATATTGAGACAGGCCGGTGTCAGGTAAGTTCGCAAATTTTATTTTGCTGTTAGTATAATTTTACTGTCTATCTTTATTACTGTCTATCTTTATTTAGAAAAAATTTTGCAATTAAATTTTGATTAACTTTTCAGTGAGCTAGACACTCACAACTTTAAAACATCATTGAATGTGATGACAAAGCAATATTTTGGGGGTTTAGAAACATTCGCTTGCAGGTCTCTGCCCGTAGGCCTTTAAAGTTAGTTTGTTTTATTTATCATCATACTCTCCAACATAAGGAACTTTTTAGGATCATTAACCTTTCAGAAGTAGAATTAATCTTATTGTAATGTATTCCAAATTGTAATGTTTGTTGCTGGTGTTTTTACATGATCAGTTATTTTAATTTCAATTTATTAATCTATTTGTATGTTGAGTTTGTTATATGTTCTTTTCTCATATGTATCACTCTAAATAAGTAAAAGAAAACAGCCCGATAAAAACCTGAGAAAAACGTGTCCTCTTCTTATCATCACTAAAAATGAGCAAAACAAGTGTTGTTCTGGGGCTATAATAGAAACACTGTTTCTGCCAACTTCAACCCTCCCATGCCTTACACAGTTTATTTAAGGCTGGCCATACACCACCATGCCTCAGACCAGTGTCACTAAGAAGTTGCACGGAAAAAGTACAAGCCACAGCTGTATTTCAACTGAGTACAGTTTAATGCCTTAAACGACCTGTGTGATTTAACGTATCGAAGGTGTCTTGGTGTTTTTGCATTAATAGACCCATGATGTAATATCAGGTCAAATAGCTCTGAAGGATTAATTTTCTGGAAAATAACAATTTAGTGTATTACTATATTATTGGAAGATATGTTTACAAGTTTTCTACTAAAACGTTTCACACTGACACAAGATAACATTGGTAAACTTGTAGATTTTTTTAGTTAGAAATGTGATTTCACACAGCTAAACTACTAGAACTAGGAAACTACGGAGCAATGCATCCTAAATGTATCGGTTAATTTATAGAATGTACTAACTGTTGATTGTGAACCACCATCAGAACTAGAGTTCATTGTTCAAAAATGTTGAAAAACTACTAAATCTTTTGAATACTATGCTGTCCTAAGATAGCTTCTTGTTCTTTGGAGGAGTTTGGAGTAACTGACCATAGAGAGAAAAAAATACTTAAAAGTGCAGTATCAAAACTATTATAACATCAAACTTAAAAATATGTATGCTGTAGCGTTTTATTGTTTTTTCCAAGAAAATTACATTTAATTTTATATATAGTATGTACTATGTAGGGCATGTACAACTTACAGTTAATTAAAAATAACACTTTTACAGCTAATTAACAAACATTCCTAACTGAGCAAAACATAAAAATGCACTATAAACAACAGTATGTATTCCAGGTGTGTGAAAGCACAGAGCATACCAACAATCAAAAAAGCTGACTTATTTTAATAATAATAGAGTAAAAGATTATTCTGTAATAAATGGTTTTGTAGCCCTGATTTGACGCTCGAATATAGAGCAATGCATAAAAGGTATTATAATAGATACTCCATTTCTTGGAACTTACAGCTAAAGATGTTTTTAATCTTTTGGGATCATAATTGAATACCCTTCACTATTGAAAGTATTTATAATTGTACTGAAGTATGGGTTTGTTACTAGGAAGCTGGAAGCTACATTCTTTTTCACTTTTTGTTAACATTTATAATTTTGTACTTCAAGTTTACCTCCAAATTCATTAAATAAGCAGAACGTGCTGTTTTACAAGCCATGGAAGATGAGTAAATCATTTTATTTATCTGACTGCGTAGGACTGTGTGGACAACACTGGAGGACACCATTGTGGAGACTGCGCCGAAGGTTTCTACGGCAACCCTGACCTAGGAGGCTGCAAGCCTTGCCCCTGTCCTTCTGTTCAACAGAACTTTGCTTTCCGCTGTGATGTTCGACAAGGTCAGGAACCATACTGTGTATGCAAACCTGGGTACACTGGAAAACTTTGTGACAGGTTCGTCAGTTTTTTTCTTGGATAAATCACTATACTTTTTTATTTAGAAGTAAAGTTTTTACTAGTGTAATAATCTATTATTTAACTATTCAGAATCATAAATTGTGAGTAAAATTTAGCAAAAACACCAGATCCTGGTTAAGGAAAATGCTACATCTTAAGTCTAGTTTATACTTAACATACTCCACTTTTTGATTGGAATAAAATACTTATTTGAAGTTTTATGTGATGGATGTAATTAAAAATCTTATAAAAACTTATCAGCTGTGTAAATACAAATATGTCTGCAAGTTATTCTATAAACTAATGTAAAACCATGACACAGGTGTGCATATGGGTGGTATGGCTACCCCAGTCAAGCTGGAGGCTCCTGTCAGCCGTGTGAGTGCAGTCCTTACGGCAGTGTTAGTGATGAGTGTCATGAGGAGACGGGGCAGTGCAACTGTCGACCTGGCATCACAGGACGAGACTGCTCTCAGTGCCAGGCTCGCCACATTCTTACTGATCGTGGCTGCTCTTGTACGTTTCTTAGCCTTAGTATCTTGTTTATGACTTTTTACTTTTAAACTTATAATTATTTATTTATTCACACTGATTGTCATGATATGCGTGAATATGAGTGGCGAATGAGTATGATGAGTGTAGATGAATGTGTGTAGTCATTGTTATCAGCTAAGGTCGATTTTTTTTCCAAAGAGCCATTTCATGTTCATTTATAAATCACAAACCAAAATATTTAAATAAATTGGCCATTTTCAAACTTGTTCTAACAAAGTGCCCATGTGTTGACTAAGAAAACAGAGACTATCTGGATTTAAAACTTTTTTTATGGGTTATTAGTAACTAACATTTTTGTTCACAAACTTCTTAGCATTTGATTTCCCTAGTCATAGCCTTTACAAAATTTTATTCATATCACACATTACATTCTATAATTTGTACAAGTAACTGAAATAAATTGCCGGTTATTGAAAGAACCTTTTGTGTATAAATAAGAAGTAGTGTAGACATAGCATACTGTAAAATTTAGTTGCTAAGAATTTTAAGTTGGGCATTGTAGTGAATGAAGTGATGTTTGTGCAAGATAGCAAAACATTCAATATAGAATAACTATTAGTCACTTATCTATCTCTATATTTCATATAATACTGCTTCTTGTATCATAATAATTGTGATTTTGTAATCACCTTCTAGAAAGAAGATATATGTTTTCTAAGAAAAGTACACTATCAATTATTTGATCTTACAAATAATACCACTTTGTAAATATACAAATTTAAATCAGACGTGCATTTTTCTGAAAACAAAGAAAAGAGATTTTCACTGATTTATATTTTTTTCAAAGCTTGCGATGATGGGTGTACGGGTCTGCTCCTGGACAAAGTGGAGATGTTGAAGGCAGAACTGCAGCAGAAAGCCGGTCACCTGGCAGAAGGGATGTTGGCACCTCCATGGGAAGAGCTGTTATTTGTGGAGCACCAGGCTATGGACTATCAACTGGCATTGGAGGAACTGATACTCAATGTAACAGAGGCTTTACAGAGACTGCCTCCAGACCTTGATGATGACATACGGAAAAAAGCCAAACAGCTGTTAAACAAGGTATTGAGGATAATGGGCAACATCGACCTTACACCTGTGTTTAAAAGCTAAAAAACTTCTAAAAACTGGTTTTAAGCAAAGGGTTTTAATACTGAGGATGAATTTGTAAAAGGATTTGATGACTGAAATTAAATTTAACTCACGAGTATGAAAATGTGTTTTAAAATTGTAACATACTCTGAGGTATAAGGAAAATAAAATAATAACGTTTAACAGCATCAAACATTGCCAAATCATTTAAATATTTGTAATTTGTTTTTTTAATAATACATGTTAATTTTAGGACACTAAGCCCAGAATTTCAGTAAACAATTAAAGGAACTCAGCATATCTGGCAAAATTTAGATAGAAACATAACACAACACAAAAAGAGTTGTTTAGTGAGGAAGTGAATTAAATATATGGTTTGTAATTGATTCTAACTCTTAAGTAAGTTTATACTCTAAAGCATTTTAATTATCTCATCATATATTTTTTTAATATCATTTTACCGTATATACTCAAATCTAAGCCGCACTATTTTGACCGCAATTTGACCGCAAAAACAAGGGTGCGGCTTAGATTCGCGTGCGGCTTACATTCGCCCAATTAGAGTTGAAATGCCAAGTGGTGCTAAAAGCATTTCTGAGGGCAAAAAACCAATTATTTAAACTTTTGGGCTGTGAAATGGAGGGTCTATGCAGTGTTTTCTCAGACAGCTGCACAGTCACTAGTTAATTTATACAGTCGGTCAGTCAGGTGCAGTGGTGAGATAAGGATCACGGAGGGGAGGGGAAGGGGGTGTGTGATGGGGAGAGGCTTCAAACAGGTTTGCAGGGGGGAGGGGAAGGGAGATTGATGGGAGGAAGCAACATTGCGATAACTCAGTTTTTGTGCTAGGTGAGGGACGCATTCTCTTTCCCACTTCCTTTCATAACATTCTGTTATCCTGTCTTCTCCTTTCAACCTCTGTCCTTCTAGGACAAAATATGCGTCTTCAATACTTTTGAGTTTTGACTCACTCACTAGTTCCAACAGCTGTGAACTACCGGCTCACTAACAATGAAACACGTGTGAAATCACAACAATTTTATTTTATTTGAACAAATAAAAACAAAGGGTACATCAATAACAATGACTAAAATAATATTAAAACTGACAATATTAAACAAAATGTTCATAATTGTACATAGGAATAGGCTATAATAATAGTTTAGTAATGAGCAACATTTTTAGTAATGTCTGGCACAGATTAGGTAATATTTCAACTGATAAACTAATTAATGAAATTTCTATAAACTATTAGATGCATTTCAGTTTTAAATCAATCATGAATTATTTAAATAACAAACCATCTTGAGAATATAAAAAAAATCACAATTATAACACCCGAAGGAAAGATGAACTAGTTAAAGAGCATTAAAGAGCAGTAAATTTATAATGTAGGCCTAATAATTGAACAATTTTATACTGTTTTTGGGAAAAAGGGGTTTTTAAGACACTATTCATGTATGGATGTACTTGCAAGATTAGCAAGCTTCTCAAAAGCAATATTGAATAAAGATCTTATGATTTGATTTATTGAGAAAAGTAAAACATCATGAAATACTAATTAACACAGGAACATGGGCAATAATAAAGTAACATTCAATGAATAATAGCCTAAAGATCTCAAATTGCATCTAAGTAACTTTGATAACCTACAATTAAACCCGCTTAAGTAACTTAGGTAACTTACAATTAAACCCACTTAAGTAACTTAGGTAACTTACAATTAAACCCGCTTAGTCACTGTCAGAGTCCATCACAAATCCTGTGAAGCATTGCAGTGGACGTTTGATGCCAGATGTTGAGGCTACTCCAGATGTTGAGGCTACTGGTTCTGACGGTTGACCTTCCTCACTACTACTTGCAGGATCCTTGTCATTACCGTCTGTGTCTGACTCTGTTCCTGATGAAGAACTGGATTCATCTTGGCGTGGAGAATAATCTTCATCTGCGTCATCGTCGTCTTCGTACAGCAGATTATCTTCCGACCCATCTAAGGAGTTTGAGATGGAGCACTTTTTGAATGACTTGCGTACCATCTCTTCTGGGATGCTATTCCAGGCTCTTAAAACCCAATTGGTAATTTCAACGAGAGGAGCTTTCTTGACTTTTCCCGTTCTAGTCACATTGTCAAGGTTGTTCTCCAACCACTCGCAGTACAGTTTTCTGATTTTGTCCTTGAAGGGTTTGTTGAGACACACATCCAGTGGTTGCAGTATGCTTGTCATACCTCCTGGTATGACAACTTGGCAGCATTTATGGCGCTTCATTTGATCTTTTAAATCATCCGTCAAATGGCCACGGAATGCGTCAAGAACAAGAAAATTGTTGAGGTTCAAATTGGCCCCGGGTCTCTTCATCCAAATGCATCTAAACCAGTCCATCATTAATTCTTCTGTCATCCATCCCTTTTCCTGTACTCTAATTTCAACTCCTTGGGGAAAGATGACATTTTTTGGCATGCGCTTCCTTTTGAAAATTATCATAGGCGGCAATTTCTTGCCATCAGCTTTACAGGATAACATAACAGTGATTCTCATCTTTTCATAACCACAGGTTTTCAAACTTACACTTTTGGCACCTTTTTTATCAACTGTGTAGTTCATTGGCATGTCAAAAAACACTGGGGTTTGGTCGCAATTTCCCATTTGACCTGGTAGAAAGTTTTTGCTCCGTCTTAGGTTGATAACATACCTCTGAAATTCAACGAGCTTATCTTCAAAATCGTTCGGCATTTTCGAGGCAATGTGAGTCCTCCTTCTCAGACTTAGGCCATTTCTTCTTAAAAATCTAACACACCAACCTTCAGAAGCCTTGAATGATGTCCTGGGAATGTTCAGTTCTCTTGCTGTTTTATTGGCCTTCAGCCTGATCATGCTATACGTAACACCTAGGCCTTTGTTACGTTGTTCTTTCACATATTCAAGAACTTGGTTTTCCATTTCAACATACCTTCCGCGTTTGGGGCCTGTCATAGCTTTCTTCGTACTTTTCATTTTGAAAATTTTCAATCTGTCTTTCTTCCAACGTCTAACATTAGTCTCATCTACTCCAAATTGGCGCATTGCTGCTCTGTTTCCATTTTCGTCTGCATAACTAATTACTTTCCTTTTGAAAGAAGCCATGTAATGGCATCTTTGACTAGCCATAGTTTGGTGTTCACTACATTCACTACTTACTAACTAAATACGGTAACACTTTCACTAATCACTACTTACTAATTAAATAATACTTTGACTAAATAATTTCAATTAGGTTAAGTCAGCATAGCAATAGGCTAGTTCACAATAAACCAAACAACAACAGTGACTTTTGTTTTGAGTTTTTATTTGTTTCTCCTTTCATCTGTCATTTGCCGGCTGTAGTAGCTTGCCAACCTCAAATAATTGTTTGCCCTTTTTGAGGGTAATTTTAGAGTTAGAGGGTATTTTCTAAGACAACAATATTCATGTTTAGCCGGTAAAAATATAATTACAGTAATGATAAGTTATTCTTTTGATATGGTTTTAAGATTTGAAGCTAAAAACCAATGTTATCATAAAATAACAATAGGTAGATAGCCAAAAGGGTAATTTTTAGATTTTGGTTGGCAGCACTATCCAAAAGATGAGAATAATTGGCTTGAAAGACAGTGGGGAGAAATGTAGAAGGGTGGGAAGGGGAAGTGGTTTGTTTTGCAATAGAAGTGGGTGACGTCAAAATGAGGTCACCAATCAGGGATAGGAGGGGCGGGGCTTAGCGGTATTTGTTTTCTTCCACTTGTCATCTTGTTCTTTGTCCTACATGAGCTTGTTCTGTACAAGATAAGGTTTGTGGCTCTACAGAGAAGCTTCTGTGGGTAGAGCACATGAACAGGTGATTGTTAAACACAGTGTAGGACTGTATCGGTCTCTCTCACTTCCTTTCCTTCTTGAAGCAGTTTAGCCTCAGTGTCCAGTTAACACTTGCCGTATCCAGTCGCTTTACTGGGTAGATACTTTGCCTATGAATTATGGAATACTCTTGTGTAAAACTAGTTTTGGGACAAATGGGTATAAATAAAACAAGTTTATTACTAGTTTTTATTTAAATACATCATGTAACTAAGTAACTTATACCAATACTTCATTTGTAAATACACTTTACATGACTTTCGTCAATTAATAGAGCTCATTTTGTGATCGCTAGATTGCCGTTTTTCCTGGATAATATTGCCCAGTAAACTGGGTGCGGCTTAGATTCGAGTGTGGCCTTTTTTACCTAATTTTCAATCAAAAACAAGGGGTGCGGCTTAGATTCGCGTGCGGCTTAGATTCGAGTATATACGGTATTTAACTTTCACCAATATAATTTACAGGCTAAGAAATACTTGAAATTTAAAAGTACAGTAATGTATTTTATTTATTTCATGCACCCATTCAGGACATTCTTAAAGTAAGTAATCAACAAATAATTTCCATTATATATTTTAATTAACATGAACAACTTTCTCAAAATATTCTGTTCCAGCCTAGCCTTCCCATTTTATAAAATAAGTTCTTAGCAATCTCAATTTGTATGTCACTTCTAGCTTTAGAATATAAACAAAATAAATATAAGATACATTTTTTGTTTTACACAGGCTAAATAAAGTGTCTGAACAATTAGAGAAATACATAGAAACGTAAGAACTAATAAAGCTTGTTTTTTTTCAGGCCAAGAAAACTGAAAAACTCTGCAACACCACAAACTTTAATGCCTTTGATACAAAAACAGAAGCTGACAGCTTGTTCTCAGAAATAAAAGAAATGGACGTGGAAAATAGAGGTAATATTTATATAAGGGATTCTATTTAGTAATATCAATGTTTCACATGAATTTTTAATCATTTTGATGACTAACAAATTTTTTGTTTGTTTTTTTGTTTTTTTTTTAAAGGAGAGGCCGATCTTCTTAACTTTACTGTGCCCATTCCTCATAGACTATCGATCTCTGCGAGGAACTTATTCAGACAGATTATGGGGGTGAACCAGTACAGTAGAAGGTGAATATTACTAATAAATCTTCTGGCCTAGGCCAGATTCGAACCAACGCTATCTCTAACCCAAGCTCGAAGTCCTGACGCCTTAGACTGCTTGGCCACCAGCTCGCCCCTATTTTAGGTTAGTTTAAAAAGGGCAATAGGCAAGGCATTAGTATATTAGGAGAGATAGGACACCAGGTAAATTGCCTAAGAAGACAAGTCCACTAACGCCTTGCAGTAGAGAATACAGAAAGAGAAATCATATTACTGCATTTTCCTCAGGTGACTAGAGAGAGAGAGTATAGAGAGTCTCTACTTTGAAAGAGCAAGTGGCACTGAACATTTTTATATTGTACGAATTCTCTTGATTTGTTTATTATTGCAAGGTGTTAGTGGACTTGTCTTCTTAGTTAAGTTTGCTGATACCTTATCTCTCCAATTTATTACTTAAAATCCTAGGCCTAGTACTATAAAAATAACCTATTATTTTACAAACAACTTATGGAAAATAATGTAAGAGGGTCATTTTTAAAGTAAAAACCGATTGTGCATCGTGCCAGTGCATCCGGTCACGTAACGTCCATTCAAGGCCAGCACTTACTGGCCTGTCTCCATCAACGCCGCCATTACGATTCACGTCTCTGCTGATGCTGGTTGTAGGGTTAAACTGCTTTGTTTGTCGCAATGTCAATCAATAATTATGCCGACTGTGAAGTACGCTCAGTTATTCGGGTTTTAAACGCAAAAAATGCTCATCCTGCTGAAATTCACCGACAGCTTCTTGTAGTTTACGGTGAGGGTGTTATGAATGATGGAAATGTGCGAAAATGGTGTGGGCTTTTTAATGAAGGAAGGACCCTTCATTCATGACGAAGAACGACCTGGACGGCCTACTGTCATCAATAAAGAGTTGGCACAAAAAGTTGATGAGGAAATTCGCCAAAATCGGCGCTTCACTATTGACGAACTTAGTCAGAAATTTCCCAAAGTTTCAAGATCAGTAGTTTACAACATTGTTACTGACAAACTGCATTACAAAAAAATGTGTGCGAGATGGGTGCCAAAAATGTTGACACAAGAACACAAAGCAAAGCGTATGGCATATTCTTTGTCCTTTTTGGAGCGCTATCACAGTGATGGCCATGAGTTCTTAAGTCAAATTGTGACCGGTGATGAAACGTGGGTTGCATACTATACTCCTGAGAGGAAACGTCAATCCAGTGAATGGCATCATTCAAACTTCCCGACAAAACCAAGAAAATTCAAGCAAGAACCTTCAACAAAATCATAGCCACGGTTTTTTGGGACCGAAAGGGTATTCTTCCGAAAGACTTTCTGCCACGAGGAGTGACGATAAATGCTGAAAGATATTGCGAAACATTATTGGAGCTTAGGCGCGCTATTCAAAACCGCTGGCGGGGCCTGCTCTCTATTGGCGTCATTCTGCTTCACAACAACGCTCGGCCTCACGTTGCGGCAAGGACATAGACGCAACTGGACGAGTTTCGTTGGGAAATACTGGATCATCCACCATACAGTCCTGACTTAGCACCATCGGATTTTCATCTTTTTCCAAAACTTAAGGAATTTCTTGATGGAAAGCGCTTGGAAAATGATGACATGTTATAAAAAAAAACAGTTACGAACTGATTTAACAGTCAGGCAGGAGAGATCTTTGATGGTGGGATCCAAAAGCTGGTACCACTGTCGATGTTAATGTTACAAAAATGTGTCGATGTTAATGGTGACTACATAGAAAAGTGAAAAAAGTTCATATTTTAGTTTGTGATATCATTTATATTTATAAATAAAGTTTCTCTTACGCTATTTAAAAAAGATTTTTACTTTAAAAATGACCCTCGTATTATTATTCTTTCCAAAGTGTCAAACCATACAAGATTCAAGACTATTTTACCCAACTAAAACATTAATGGAAAACACAAGTATTTTATAAAACTGCTTTTCATCAATTAAAGTAATTTAATTAATTGGAACTATAAGTAAATCTCGCAAACTAATGCATTTTAAGAATAATTGCAAAAACTAAAATAAAGAATAGGCGTGTCCTTTTATTACTTGAAACAAGTGTCCATTTTCGTCTTGCTGAGCTATTGATTTTTTTTCATAATTAATTTAGTTAGTAAAATGTTTAATTGATTTTTTAAATCAAGCAGTATCATGGTACTTATTGCTAAGCGTTTTACTTTTGTTTCAGGTAAAACTCTTATTTATCTATACAAAATTTGTTTTAGGCATTGTTTCCCAACTTCTGAACTACGGGGTGGGAGACAAGGAGGGCATTAATATCGCTGCAGCTCTCTTCGAGGCGAAGCTCCTCATCGGAGATATAAGGGACACCAACTTTGAGCCCCTGTACAATGCTGCAGTTAAAGCTAAAAAGTAGGACATTTATCAATCTATTATATAATCTAATTACATCAAGTTTGACTTGTGAAAAACTATAAACTAATGAATTGCAACATACGATTAAGGCGATAACAAGGAGTACCAGGAGTGTTGCTATCAATGAATTATCCACCATTGAAGACAATCACTCTTAAAGAAAGATGGGTTGTTAACATACAATTTATCTTTTGATTTATTTGCATGACAAGCATTCTTATATTAAGTTACTGCTTACCAATAGCGTTTGTTATAAAGATATTATTTCAGATTATATAATGTTGAGAGTGACGAAATAGTCAAATCAACAATTTTGTCAAAATGCTTTTGTACAATAATAAATTTTTACAAGTTTTTATTTCAGAAATGAGAATTACTATGATCATACCTATATAAACTTACACAGGAAAACACAACATAAGCCTGGTTCATGTAAATTCAAACGTATCATGTGCTCACTAGGCTGCTTAAGAGCAACTGTATACTTGAGAACTAGAGCACAGAGGTCATCCATCTCAAACTAAACAATGAGCTTAGTAAACATAAGATTTAAAAAATATTAGCTCCAGCATAGAACACTTTCAGATAGTATATGTATGCCAGTTATGTATACGCATGTCAGTTTATCCCTCCTCATTGAACACTTCTACTGAATTTCCTCCTAACTTAGTTTGTCTGTGTTACGTTTACAATTTACCACCATTATTTTGTGTGTTTAGTTTCTGCAGTGAGACGCTTGAAAATCTTGAACAGGACATTGGCACTTTCTCTGATGTGGAGCCTTTGAGACGAAGGCTGACAAAACTGCAGGAAAGAGTCACAGATCTCGATGCACTTTTGGCAACTATGAAGGATAACGCAAATAAGGTAAAATCTTTTACAGATTCGAAAGGCTTATTTAATCACTGTAATTCTATTTAAATGTGCCTTAACTGTTGTGATAAGCTTCCATAATCACTTTCATTCACAATGCAATCATTTAGGTCTTTAGGGTAGGAATAAAAAATAGAGGGTGTATCAAATAAAAATATTTATTTTGAGCCAACGTTTCAGATCCAATGCAGAAATCCATCTTCAGGGCAAACAATCAACTTAAGAATGCATTTTGTGTCATAGGTTATATAGACAGAGGGAGGGGGATCAAGCTACTTACTAATGAGACTCTTCCAGACCTGGAGCCAAGATCATTCCAGTAGCAGCGAGATCAGGTAAACAACTTGTCCCTTACCCCCAACACCATGCCTTTATAACTTTTGACACATGATGCAGAATGTCCCTTTCCTGTTAGTTATTTGTCTGACCAAAAGATGGATTCATGCATTGGTAGGATTTGAAACATCGGCTTAAAAGAATGTTTTTATTTGATGAGGTCAAATCTGGAAGACAAGATGATTGTTTAGCAAAATACTTTAAGTGCTCAGAATTTCCTGTTTATTGATTACTGTACCACTATTTTAAATTTATGAGTGAAAATTAAATTAGTAACTTATCAAAGAAGATATCACCTTCAGAGATGACATGAATGGGAAGTAATTTTATATTTTATTTCTAAAAGTTGTAATTTTTGCAAAGAAAGTTTCTCAGACATTCTAGTTTTTCAATTGGAACCATAGAAAAAATTTCATTACTCTTTTTTAATTTCTCCACAGGCCTCAAGAATTGCAGTAGATAGTAGAGCAGTTTTGGATAATGCCAAGAAGAACATAAACCTGTCGACAGACTTGGAAAAGGATGTAATAAAATGGAATAACAATAGTTCAGAACTAGTGAATATAGCTAGAGTCTATGTTGACGAAACAATGGACAATATTGATGTAAGTTATTTTATGGTAACAAGAGAACAAATCCAAACTTAATGAATAATTATGTATTTTGTTAGTTAAATGTTGAAGCATGAAAGTCAATTAGTTTAAAATAATTTAGTTATGTGTACATACAATTTGTTTGCAGTAGTAATAGTTTAGTATTACTAGAGTGTGCAATTCTCAGGTTTTAGGTTGAGCCATACTCAAGCTTGACATGTTTAAAAACCATAAAATATATGAAGTTTAAAAAATTAAATTATATTAATAATGTTATATTATTAAAACATAAATTAAAGAAAAAAATAATATTCAATAAATATTAGGTATTTGTTTATATATATTTACCTTAATATTTGTAAAATACACAATTACCTAAATAAAATAGTTTAATCAAGTTACAGATCAGCACCTAAAAAGTACAGAAATTTGTACATTGTGATTCATGAATCATTTTTTTTTTATTTGGGTTAACAATGTTAACAAAATGGTAACAAAAATGTTAAGAGGGTTAAATTAATATAACCAATTAGGTGCTGTCAAGGTCACGATATCAACGAAAAAATGTTAAAACATAAATAAATTAATATTCAAATCAGACTGAAATAAGATTACATTAACTAATCATAAATAAGATAAATATATGTTACCTGAAAAATACTATTAATTTAAAATAACATTCAACATGCACAAAAATTGATATATATGACTCGGAAGGACTGAGACTACTATTACAATTACATTTTACTATTACACTTACATTTTAACCTGAAAAGACAACAATTATTAGGAATAAAACAATACAATAATCAAATATTACAAAAATGATGAAGTCTTACGACCCGCAGTGACGATGGCGTCTAGACGTCCCAGGCACGAAGTGAGGATGATACAATCCAAATGCAGAGTCTATGAAGTTCCCTCCAAGGTGATAAAACACGGGGATAAGACAAACATACACACTACACTTCACAACAACCATACACAGACTGACGAGGGTCAGGGACGTACGCTCCGAGATCGCCAAAAATGCGGTGACGTAGACTCATGGGGTGTTTAATTGTTGTAGGTGCAGGTGGTGTAGGATTCTGGTTAGATGATGTCATGAGTGTACTGAACTTTTATCAAGTGTGTTTTTAAGTTAAGGACCCCACATGGGTCTAACTTCTATGCTACTTTGACTGATTACTTGTTCATTATTTAGTTTCATAAAGGCACCTTCGATGAATTTACGTTTAAAAAACAAAGTAATTCTTTGTTACTTTCTAAGCTATGTCGCTCCAACTTAAAAAAGGTGGTCACCTTCTGTTATCAATTGTACAAAGTGAAATGTCAGATGCGATTAGTTAAGGGGTCCTATTGACATGTCCGATCTCAATTTATAGCCTGAGAAAAATATTGTTACATAGAAAAACTGGTCAGTGTTCACCATTTTCAGCAATATTAAAGTGATTATTTACCTTGTTTGCATACTGCTTATTTATCATGTTTGATTTTCAGACAACAGATAAGTAATAAAAATATAAGTATTTTAGTTTCATTGTTCTGACAAATTAATTATCATGTATAGTTTTGAAAAGAAATATGAACAAACTATTCTTAAAGTTTTTATTTATCTTTTAGGGTCTGGAAATGATAAGAGATCAACTACGCAATGTAACAATGTCAGTGGAAGAGAAAGAAAGTGACTTGTCTATGATGAACCCAATAAATGAAAATGAATACGTTCGGCCAGCTGAGAGACACGCTGATGAACTTATGTTAAAAGCACAAAAATATGCTGAGTAAGTAATTAAATACGGTTTAAAAATTGTTTAGCTTTTATCAAAAATGTATGAAATCAAAATTGTACTAAATCTGGTTGTTCCAAATATTCAACATTTATTGGAAGTATGGCAGATGTTTGTGAATCAGAGATATATTATGACCCCGTTCTGAGAACTCTTAGTTAAGTCCCTTTATGTTACTTTGAACTTGATACTCGATTGGCACTCAGTTGTCTAAAAAAGAAAGAAAACAAAAGAAATTAGTTTTTGACTATGTCCAAAATTATTTAATTGGGAGATCAGGTATGGATAGAATTTATCAGATATATTTAACATAAGATCTGGTAGAGGCACATGTGATGTGAGCTTTAAAAAATGTTTATCTAGCACAGACATACGTGGCATATATTTCTTTCTGCTAAGAAGGAAATCATATTTACTGATGTTTAATCAAGCTGATAATGGTACCAATTGATTCAGTTCTTTTTATCTCCATATTTCTATTTATTTTTCTTTGAATTCAGTATAGCTAAAGAAAATAACAACACATCATAATTATTCAGTTCAACATTTCCACTCCATACTTAAGTAGTATTCGTTATTTTTAACAACCATTTCAATGAAACTAATTCACTGACCAACTTTTACCTTCTGTTGGATGATAAATGGGCAAAGTACTTGTTTTAGTCATGTGGATCATTATCATAAGAGTAGTTGAATGTTACATCAATATGTATTGTTTTGCTAATATCATTAATTGTGCAAATTTGGTGAATCGTTTAACTCTAGGTATTGCTTGATTCCAAAATTTATCGATTTCAAAATGCCTTTTATCCAGATTGTAGAAAATCAATTCCTGATTCAAGATTCCAAATACCATATTTACTAAAATCCTAAAAAAAAAGTAAATTGTTACGATCTCTTAAGTAACATTTAAATGGTGGATCTGAATAATAGTTATGTATTTACTCTAAAAAGTCCATAAAATACTTTAAAATAAAGTTAACGTTCAAAGAAACCATAATGTTTTATTAATATGTAATCTCATTCTATATTTTAGCAATTGAAAAAAAAAACAATTTTTAGTTCTAATGTTTGTAGAATGCTGCTCTAATAGCTGAATGACTTAATTAATATTAAGATAATATTAAATTATATTTTCAGTGTTTGTTGGTTGGTTTTCAGCTTATTTGTTACAACAAGGCAAGATGCAGGATTCGCACTGAGAGCAAGCAAAGCTTACCAGGACATTGTTGATGCACTAGAAGGAGCTAGAGAGGCTGCCGTTAATGCCAGCATCGCAGCAGATATTGCCTTTGAGAAGGTAATAGTTTTATTACTACATCCCATCCAAATAGTTAATGATAATATCCCTGGTTAAATAGAATCATCTAAGCTTTTAAACCCTAGAGACATTTAATTCAAGGGTGTCTAGTTTGCATGTTTGATCTAGAACTGATTTATAAACAAGTTAAATTTCAAGAGCAAAACTTGTTAGATTATTTATACTCTTAAAACGTTGGTTGTTAAGATACGGATGAGTATGGATTTTGACTGAGTGCTGTAGTCTTTGTTACAAACTAAGGCTGACTATTACTTAGACCTCTATAGTGAGGCTCACATTCACTTGATATGGAACAATAATTTCTTCAGCATAAATATTTTTAACTGCCATGAAGGTATTAAGCTAGTATCTTAGTTTTGTATGTACAATCCAGTATTACGTTGTTACTACAAACAGCTGTTTTCATTAACAGAATCTTTCGATTAATTCATGTTTGTATTAATGCATTTCTCTTGGAAATATTTACATATTTAGAGGCCAGTGGGCAAGGCTCTGATGTTTAAGAGGTAAATCCTTTCTCAGTGTGTCTTAAGGGCCCATTATAAATTTATATACAACATTTAATATTTTTATATTTTGTACTGTTTGCTTGCTATTAATCAATCAATGAGTCATTCAGTACTTTACTATTTAATTCCTAACACTACTTCATCAGTTGTGATCTGAAATAACTAATTGTTTAAAGGTTTACCCTGAAGTTGGTGAGACTTTAATAGATAAAGCCACTTTGGTTCGTACTGTGTCACAAGAGCTAGATGACACATTGATCAGCAAGGAGATGGCAGTGGATGATCTGCAAGATGCGATAGAAGGTCCAGAGGCTTCTCTGACTGTACTCAAAGACTTGCTGACAACAGCTGCCCATGGAGACAATGCTGTGTCACGAGAACTGCAGAAACTGAGTGCTGATTTTGGTGAGATTGTAGGTTAAATTATAAGAAAAACCCCAAAAAGGTTTACTACCAACTTTTAAAATAATTAAAATACAATACAGAGTTAAGAAATTGTCCCCATTCAATTGCTCTATCAACTTTGAAAGGCCAATGAATGTTTTCTTCTAGGTTAAAAGGATCAAGTGATACATTTATACTACTTAGGTCATCACAAATATTACCTTTGTTCTAGAAGTATTAAAGTTAATTTTGGAAGGCCAATGAATGTTTTCTTCTAGGTTAAAAGGATCAAGTGATACATTTATACTACTTAGGTCATCACAAATATTACCTTTGTTCTAGAAGTATTAAAGTTAATTTTGGAAGGCCAATGAATGTTTTCTTCTAGGTTAAAAGGATCAAGTGATACATTTATACTACTTAGGTCATCACAAATATTACCTTTGTTCTAGAAGTATTAAAGTTAATTTTGGAAGGCCAATGAATGTTTTCTTCTAGGTTAAAAGGATCAAGTGATACATTTATACTACTTAGGTCATCACAAATATTACCTTTGTTCTAGAAGTATTAAAGTTAATTTTGGAAGGCCAATGAATGTTTTCTTCTAGGTTAAAAGGATCAAGTGATACATTTATACTACTTAGGTCATCACAAATATTACCTTTGTTCTAGAAGTATTAAAGTTAATTTTGGAAGGCCAATGAATGTTTTCTTCTAGGTTAAAAGGATCAAGTGATAAATTTATACTACTTAGGTCATCACAAATATTACCTTTGTTCTAGAAGTATTAAAGTTAATTTTGGAAGGCCAATGAATGTTTTCTTCTAGGTTAAAAGGATCAAGTGATACATTTATACTACTTAGGTCATCACAAATATTACCATTGTTCTAGAAGTATTAAAGTCAATTTTGGAAGGCCAATGAATGTTTTCTTCTAGGTTAAAAGGATCAAGTGATACATTTATACTACTTAGGTCATCACAAATATTACCTTTGTTCTAGAAGTATTAAAGTTAATTTTGGAAGGCCAATGAATGTTTTCTTCTAGGTTAAAAGGATCAAGTGATACATTTATACTACTTAGGTCATCACAAATATTACCTTTGTTCTAGAAGTATTAAAGTTAATTTTGGAAGGCCAATGAATGTTTTCTTCTAGGTTAAAAGGATCAAGTGATACATTTATACTACTTAGGTCATCACAAATATTACCTTTGTTCTAGAAGTATTAAAGTCAATTTTGGAAGGCCAATGAATGTTTTCTTCTAGGTTAAAAGGATCAAGTGATACATTTATACTACTTAGGTCATCACAAATATTACCTTTGTTCTAGAAGTATTAAAGTTAATTTTTAAAAATCTTAATGGCTCAAGAAACCCTCATGTTCATAAATTTTCTATTCTTCCTAATTTTCTGTTTTAATAAACATTTATTTTTAATTCATAAACTCGTCTTTGTAGTTAAATGCAATATTTGTGTTGCAGTTGGGACATCTGCAAAAGAAGCGATGGTTGCAGCTGAAGATCTGGAGGATGAAACAGTTTTACTTACATCAGATACAGACAGCATCACAAATAAAATAGAAGATGAGCTGAAACCAGCACTGAGAAAGTTAACAATGGAGGGAGAAGAAAGCATTTCTGATGTGGAAACCAAGAGTATGACTTGCTTACAGGTGTTTTAGAGTTATTATGAAGTCAGGGTCAGCTTTCCAACCATTGAATAAATGAATAAATGAATTTATTCCCCTCAAAAACATACATAATAACAAAAGTTTACATTTCTTGGAATATGACTGACCACTCTTACAAGTATTGTGGCCAGTAGTATCAAATTAAAATAAACAGAATTTTGTCAGAGTCCAATAATAGACATATTAAAGTTTGTTGAGCCGCTCTCCGTGGCATCTGCGTCAGGCACAGCTGGCGGGCTTATCTATCTAAGCCTACACGCACACAACAAACGGACTGGTTCTTATCAACTATACAATTTCTTATGACTAATTCTTGAATAAAATAAAGCAAATTCAGCACTCTTTTCTATTTAAATTAAATTATACAAGTTATTTTGAAAATAGTAGTTAATGCTTATGTTATCTTAAACTTATATCAACTATCCACATTTAAATGAACATAAATTTGCATTCGTCATGCAAAAATAACCATGATTTTAGTGTTTTACAGAAGGATTTTATGTTGTCTAATTGTTTTATGTCTTTTGGCAATTTATTGAACAATTTTGGACCACTATAACTAAAACATTGTTTAAAAACTAATTTGTTGACCTTTGGAGTACGAAATATTCTTCGTTCTATACTTCTAGTATCATAATTCAAGTCAGTTGTTCCCAAATTACCACTTCTACTGTAAAACAGCCTCAATACTTTATATATATATATATATATATATATATATATATATATATATAAAGGTGCTGCAAAGGCAATATTCTCAATTTAACAAACAAAGGGAAAGAGCTTTCTCTTCTACCCTTTTTTAACACAATTCTTAAAAAGTGATTTTGAACAATTCTCAGTTTGTCAATTAAGAATTTAAAGGTTCCACCCCAACTGATTATTCCATATTGGAGTCTAGAATCAACTAGTGAATAATATAAAGTTTTAAGCAAGGTTTCATCGCAAAAGTGTCTTAAAAAATAAAATTTTCTGATTACAGATTTTAGATTACCTTGTAAATTTGTAATGTGCTTTTTCCAAGTTAGTTTTGAATCGATTACCACACCAAGGTATTTGAAATCTTTTTCCTTCCCTATCTTTTTACAGTCACAGTACTGTTCATTGCAGTCAAAGACGTGAAATTGAAAGTCCGAACCAAAATCAAAATTCATACATGCTTTTTTGTATGCATCATGCTTCCTCGACATGTAAACATTTTTTGAGTAGGTGTTCTGTAAAAAAAAAAAACAAAAAAAAAATAACTATAAACATTATGAATACTGTGACATCACAAAAGTATTGATGAAAAGTAAATAATTCTAACATTGCTACAAATACAGTATATTTTGTTTGTAATGGGAGGATTCTATGTTTTGCTCGTCAATGAACCAAGTTGGTAGCATGGCTAATTAATTTATTTTTAATATTGTCAGTGATATTAAACATTTGTGTAAAGAAAGTAACAGTAATTTTCAGTCATAAAGAAAGAAAGTTTTAACTCATTTGTTGCTTTTAACATACTAATTTATCAGTAATTATCGTAAAATATGAGCTGCTGACAATTCCATACTGTTTTATAGCGTTCTATATCGAATATATATAACACAGTTGTTCGTTTTGCCGCTATATTGTGTTAGCATATAGTTTTTCTGATGTTGATAGTTTGAATAGCTGTCATCATTTTACTTTTGGCTAGTTAGCCCTGACCACTTTAAGTTTACACTTATTCTTTTTTTCAATTTACTTTTTGAGTGAAGAAATTTATTTGTTCATTATGTGTAATTAACATTGATAAACATTATTAATGAGATTACGTAGTAAATATATATTAAAAAAATTATTCATTATTCATTCATAAGATGCCGATCGTCAAGATATTTGCAAATATGAGGGGTGAAAGAATGTGATGAGTGTAGATGAACGAGTGAAGTAATTGTTACTAACTAAGTCGACTGTTCCTTAGAAAGAGCTATTTATTAATAGCCCAATAGCCCGGGCAACTAAAGGAACTACAGCTTTACGTGGATCCGAACCACGTAGTGTTGGTCTGATTTTCAGCTAACTGACAAGCTTAAAACTCAGTTCTCCTCCCTACATAACATCTGAACCTTGAGTACCATCCAACATGGACACCCCAGACTTCTCTAGTAGAGTCTACGTCAAGGGCAACCATTGATCGGACACTGTGTCGGTATTAAAAGGACCGAGCATAGAGCCTACTGCCTACAATCTCCTCAACACTTTGTCCCCAAGTAGCTGGGTTACAGCACTATGCCACCAGTTTAGTAGATAATATGAGACCTATTATACTATTCATACCTAGACCATTCATACTAATTGTCCAACAAACATAAACTGCATAAAACCACTGGACATAAAAATATCAAAATTTTCATTATTTATTTCTGCGTTAACCTATGTAATATTAAAATTGTTATTGTCTTTTGAATTGTTTTAATAGTTAGAATTAAAAAATCCAATCTTTTACACTTTTAGATTTTTGGTGATTTAAAAAAATTACCAAATAAAAACACCTGATCATAGATAGCCTACGTGAAACTTTTATATAATGTAAAAATTTCAAAATTGTAAACCAAATTTATCTTTTTAGGAGAAAATAAAATATAACTGTAAACAATTCGAAGTTAGCCAAAATATGTAAAATTTGTTTTGGAATCAGAATGTGGAATTTTTATTTTCAAAAGATTGAAACTGTATTTTTCAGCACATGTCAGTTAGATCGTTTTTGAAAACTACCAACCTTTCATATAGTGTATTAGTAGGCTTATATGTTTTCATAATGGGTTTATATATAAAATATAAGTTAACTATAAATAAAGTTGTGAATCACAATGTATATATTTCTGTATTTTGTTGTGTGTGAATTTGTACCTATAGCACATCTATTTATTTATTATAAGAATATATACTCTATGCTTTACGGATGTTTTTCTCTTTATTGGGTTCCATTTATCTAATTTAAAACGACAATTAAAAATACAAATATACACTAATGATTTTATAAATACTAAATGACACAATATTAAAAATGATAAACCCTGATGTTATCAAAATTATATGTATAGGACTAAGATATTATACTTTTATATAGTTGTACTTTGGATTGGAAAAAACACCAACGGTTGCAATTTTAATTTCTAAAGATTCATCATTTCTTGATGTGTCTAAACAAAATAATGCTTGAGCTCAAACTTAAGCACGTTCGAGTAAAGAATCTAGGCTACAAACTTATTATTAGCAAGTCTTATTCTAACAGTTTTAAAAATGTCTACAAGTGTTTTTATACTCAAGAAGTATTTTATATACAGAATGAAACCATTCTAAACTATGACTCGATATTAGTTTCAGAAGTTAATGCCAATGTTCGAAAGGCACAAGATCTAGCCTCTCAGATTGGGATGGCGACTCGTCGTCAAACAGAGGAGTTTGCTGTTTGGAACAATTCAATCTCTGCCAAATTAAATGAGCTACGAAGTAAAATAATGCAAGCAAGGCATATTGCTGATGGAGTAAGATTTCAATCATTATGTATTTATTTTAATTTATAATTGTCAGTAAAGTTACTTCTTCTTTTTTTAAATTTTAGCGTTTAAGTATTTATTGGTTAGATTAAGAAAACAAATTCAAACATTTTTCAGATTTCATTAAAATTTAAGCTGTTAAAAATAAAATTGTGTTTTGTAAAATACTTAGTCAAAATAAAATTGCATCTTGCTTTGAAAATTGGTTAGTCCAAAAGTAAGACTTTGTTAAATAAAGAAGTGTTGCATAACTTAAATAATTTTGTATGTTGCTTAACTTATACTGTAGCCCAGTGTCTTAATTGTGTATTTTTATAAAAATGATACTTTAATTATATACAGATGATACTTGTTTTTAGATTCGACTGTCAATGACAAGCAAGGGGGAAGGAGGAAGCTGTGTGCGGACCTATGAGCCTCCACAATTAGAGCCTAGCACTATGTCTTCTGTGGTACTCACCTATGCTATCAGCTCGCAACAACGGGACGCACTTCTATTTTATCTTCCGAGCAGCACATCGGTAATTCTTCTATCAAGTCAGATAATAATTTTAAGCGATTCAATTTCCTTTAAGTATTGTTTCTATTCCAAAAGTTATAAATGTTTGATTGCAGTAGCCTATCACTTAACATATTCACTGCGGGTGGGTCAGTACTGACCCAAGGCAACCGGCAGGTGCACCCTGATGGGTCAGTGCTGACCCAAGCGTCATTGTCCCGCCATTTCATTTAGTGTGAGGTTAGGTTCGTTCGGAGGAACGTGTGCATTGCGTTGCCGTGTTGTCCAGGTTACAGTGTAACTAGAGTTCACTTGGTTTCGGTCTCCTATTAGTGAGATTATTAGCTAGCTAATTAACACATATTTCTGTTACGATAGGCCTAATGACTCATATGGCTGAAACTTCAGGAATAAGTCAGGGAGCATACATTTTTACAGAGTTTTAAAATATCATCTACAAACAAGAGGGGCCAGTTGCAGGACAAACCAATGCCTATTATTCATTATAATAGTAAAATGAAAGAGGTTGATAATACAATGAATTTGTATGAATTTCGTCTACAATTGATAAGGTCACTGGTACCAGATGTGCCCAATTCAACTCCCAAATGACTTAAGCGTTGTTCGTCAACTCATGTTCTGTCACATATTACTCCAGAAAATAAAAAGAAGCAAAAGGAAAGGAAACAGAGTTAGTTACCAAGAAGGAATACAGGAAAAACACTGTAAATATGTGCCCATTGTCCAGGAAAACCAGGAAGAACTGTGCCCCACCCCTTGCTATGAAAATTACCACTCCTAATAAACTTTCAAGTATGGTAGGGTGGTTAGTGTTATAAATAATAATTGTATATAATGTAAATATTTCATTTCTAATGTTAAAAAAGTGAACTATATGCATTTGGGACTTTAATGTGCCTTTATAAGAAAGTTGGTCATTTTTGCCGTCACTTATTCCTGATGGGTCAGTACTAACCCAAAATTTCAAAATGAAAAATTATGTCATAAACATTTCGGACGAAGCTTTCTACTATCATTTCTGAAATACCACATACAAAGATGTTTTTATGCAATAAAATTTTTTACTACCAGGAATGAGTTTGGGGCATATATTATTAGCAGTGAATATGTTAATATAAACTATTAGATTGGCGTATTGATCATTACTAAATATTACTATCGAGAGCAAACTTAAATGTGTAAATACAGACCACAGAGCAAGTAATACAAAAGAGTAGGCATTGGCAAGCCGTAACATGGAGCAGTTGAAGTCGGGACCACCGTTTTGATTGTGGCCAAACCCCCGAATGCCTCGCCATGTAGGACACACAAATTAAAGTAAACACTTTGTTTGCATCAAGAACTAACCCACATAGACGAAATAAAATTTTGAAAATACACATGTGTTTAACCCTCGATCCGGTCATTATTTTTTTTCTGTATGGGTCGCAATTTTTGACCAATTTGTAAGCGTTTTTTATAAATTCATACAAAATAGTAAATTGTAATAAAACTACTAATGTTTGGAATCAAAATGTTCACAAGAATGTAGGCTATCACATAATGTATAAAACATAACTTAAAACAAAATTTTGTTATGGTTTGTAACATTTGAAATGTTTGATTTATAAATCGCGAAAAGGGGGGTACACATTGGAAACAATGTTGTGATAATTAAATTAGAAATGTGAGATAGCCAAAATGTCCTAAATTTGATCTAGTTTCAGAAAATATATACATTATATAAGTATGGAAGTGTAAAATTATGTATTATAAATCTATAACTGGATTAAATACAAAAAACCTAAACATTTGCTGTCACGGTAACTACAACATTAAAAAATATTACATACATTTTCTATAAACACTACATAGTTAATTTATATACCAAAATTTAGCTAGAAACATGCTCTATCAAATAATATATGTTTTGAAAGCTTACCTTGGTTTCCACTGGTGTAGGCCTATGGGGTTCCTAGGTGCTCGAGAAATGTTTGACGTGAAATATAGGTAGTGTTGTCTTTATGATAGTCTTCAATAATTATTTATGTTGCACTATTATGATAATTTATTTATTTATGTAAAATATAGTTAATTTAAAATGAAATAAAAGACATTTGATGAAATTTGGAGAAAAAATTATGATATTAGAAAGTTTTGAAAATTTAGTGGAAAACTAAGAGAAACTAAGAACTTTCACAATCACTGTCCCTGGATGGCTTAGGCTTCTTGACACACCATTTAGGCCTGTATGTTCTAACTTCTTGAAGCACACATTGTGATCCCCACAATTACATGCTAGACACCAGTATGTAGCCTACTTGAAACATACCGTGCACAACTTCCTGCCTCGTTTTGGAATCAGAGTCAAAGAGTGTTCAGCGCAAGCAGACTTAAAGTATGTCATAGAGGTGCATGAAGGAGGTTGGTTTGGTTGTTTTAGGCCACTCAAAGAATCTATCAGAGCAAGAAGAAATTTAGTCCTTGTCATGACACCTCCCAATCCTATGCATTACTATGTGTCAAACGTAGGTATTTTGGAAGCATGTGTCAAGCAAGTTGTAAAACAACTTCTTCCAATACTTCTTTGCTGTACTAGTACAGGAAATGTGATACAAGGACTTATCTTTGCAGTCTACACCATCCATAAACTTATTGTATCTCTGTATGATCACCGGTTTTATACTCACTCTCCCACGTGAGTTCCTCACAGGATTACTGTCAGCTTCGCAGGCGTTGGACATCAGGAACACAGGCTTCCTAGTAGATTTCTGCTTGACACCTACTACGAGGATCTGGCCCTTTCTGTAATTTACCGACTGTGAAGTTGGCAGAAACAAAACTTTTTGGCAGGCCTTTGGAGTTCTTATTGATGGTGTCTGTCAAAAATGTCTTTCGTTCCAAGAGTTCACGTACTACAGGAGCTTGGTGTACAGGTTGTCTGTAAAGACGTGATAGCCTTTATCCAGACATATTCCTTTTTCCAAGAGATCCAAGACAACTTTCTGGGTGAAGGACCGGGTCTGTTCTCCAGGAAGTCTTTTCCACTGTACATTGATAACTGAACGACGTACAAGGTCAAGGATCAATAAGTTCAAACATGTTGATGCAGTACCGTGTCGTTTGTTTGGCCTGTACTGTATGAAAACATTCCTGTGCTTCATACCTACCATGCTTTCATCCAAACTGAGATTCTGGTTTGGTGTATAGTGTCGTAAAAATGACTCATTCACTGCATCCAAGAATGGACGTATCTTTACTCTGGTCGAAGCCTGGAGTACCCCTGCGTAATGTTGCCCTTGATGTCAGGTGTAAAACACTAGACAGAACCTCTAACTTTCACATTGACACCAGGGTTTTATCGCAGGATAATGCAAAAACTTGTTGTTGGACCAGAACAGCTAAGTTTTTCCTGTGACAAATACTCATGAGAAGCATGATGGCTATATATCTCTTCAATTCGGCGAGAGTAACATTTACCCATTAAGACAATCGAGACAGAGGAGTGAGTTTGTTTTCTCTCCTCTTCTCATCGATTTGTTTTTGGTCATAAATGTTAGTCTCTCTGACAAACAAAAACAGTAAACTCTTAGTAATAAAAAGTTTGAAATAATCTATCGGGCTGTGGTTGAAAGGACAGTCGCGCGGGCCAGGATTTCTGATGGTGAATTCTGAGCTGGGATCAACTTCAGTTTCACCATCATAAATTCTGACCCAGGGAGCAGGGGGGACTGTGGAAGTAGGACAGGTAGTGCATGTGGTACTGGCACTGGCACACTCGGATCGTCCTCATCCTCACTCAACACGGTACGCCTAGACGGGGTTCAAATCAAATCAAATCAAATCATCTTTATTTTCGTGTACATCGGTACAGTAAATAGTGTCCCAATAGTTTACAATTCAATGCAAATCTACAAACTAATACAAAAATACAGTAAAACAGTTATTACATATTGATATTAGCCGCTAACTAAGTGTCTAATCTTTTAGAGAACTCATCCAGTGAATATGATGGCTTAGATAGCAAGAAAAGTTTAAGTTTAGTTTTAATATATTTAAGTTTCCTTCATTTTTTAGATCATTTGGCAAGCTATTTATAAATTTTGTCCCAATAAAAGAAGTTTTTTTATTATAGAATGTTAATTTATGTTGTGGTATGTGAATTTCATTTTTCCCTCTGGTATTATAGCTATGTATGTCTTTTCGGAATGTCAGTTTATTTTTATTATTTTTTATGTACAAAATGCAGTCAAAAATATATTGATCGAACACTGTTATAATCTCTAAATTTGTAAAGTGTTTTCTAACATGATCATAATATTTAAGATTTAACATTATTCTAATTGCTTTTTTTTGCAATAGGAGTATTCTTTCCAAATTTGTATGTGTACTTGCACCATAAACACAAATACCATAGGATAAATGTGAGTGAATGTTTGCATAATACACAAGTTTTAAAACTGGCAAGGTGCAAAGATACGACATTCTTTTTAAAGCATATAATCCAGAGTTTATTTTCCCAATAACATATTTTATATGGTTGTCCCAACTTAGATTTTCATCGACCTGAAGACCCAGAAATTTTGTACTCTTTATTTTATTTAAATTATTCCCATTTAGGTTTATTGACGGTTCTACTAAATTATGTCTTTGTTTTGTACTAAAGGAGATAAAATTGGTCTTCTGAATGTTTAAGGTTAAATCAATATTTTGAAAAAAAATATGAAGATTTGACAATTGTACTTGGCAGCCTATTTCTAGATCATCCTGATTAGCTGCAGACACAACCATGTTTGTGTCATCAGAATAGATAACCAGTTCACTATTACTATTGTTTAGGTTGAAATGAAATGAAATGAAATGAAATTCGTCTTTATTTAACCAGGCGAAGTTGGGACTAGAAAGTCCCTTCTTCCACTTAACCTGAAGGAATACATTAGGCATTCCATGCAAGTAGCAAAGGAACAAAAGTGGCCCAAGAATTGATCCTTGGGGGACACCATGCTCAATTTTCAACATTTTGGATTTTACCTTTGTTATTTTGCCCCTTTTTATTGAGTTAATTTCGACGTATTGGTATCTGTCAGACAGGTATGATTTGAGCCATTTTAGAGCAACTCCACTTATCCCCATTTGTTTTAATTTTTTTAATAGAAGGACATGTGAAATTGTATCGAAAGCTTTTGCCAAGTCCATAAGTATACCAACTAATTTATTGCCTCTGTCAATTGCTTCAATAATTGATTCAATGAAATCAACTAATGCTGTTACTACTGATTTCCCTCTCCTAAAACCATGTTGTTGGTCATCAAACAAGTTTTTTTCTACCAAATATTTAACAATTTGGTTGTACATCACCCTCTCATAAATTTTCGAGAATGCCGGAAGTACTGAGATGGGACGATAATTTAATTTGTCAGTTCTATCTCCTTTTTTAAAAACAGGAATAACTTTGGAAATTTTGAGTTCCTTAGGAAAAATGCCTGAGATAAGCGAAGAATTTATTAAGTGTACTACCGGTTTAACCATAGATGTAATTGAATATTTTATTAGTTTTAATGGAATATCATCATATCCACTTGATAACTTGTTTTTAAAAGCTCCAACAACCTTTAATATGTCCTTTTCATCAACAGGAACACAACGGAAAACTTTGTTAAGCATTTCCCCATTCACAGAATCTTCTGCTGCCACTTGAGGTTGGGACATTTTATCAGGGATATCTTTTCTCAGATTAGAAGCAGTGTTTATAAAACCCTCATTAAATATGTTACTTACCAATTTAGGGTCAGTAACTTTCTGGCCATTCTCCACCAAAGTTATTCCATCTACATGATTTTTTTGCATTTACCCATTTCATCATTTATTATATTCCATGTAGTTTTACTGGTATTATTTGAATTTTTTATGAGGTTATCAATAAATTCTTTTTTTGCATTAATTACTTTCTTTCTGAAACTTTTCTCTCTTTCCTTTACAACTTTATGTTATACTGGATTATTGACCTGTCTTGCTGTTTTTGCTAAGTATATATTACTTTCTTTCTCTTTCTTTAAATTTATATTGAACCACTTGTTTTTCCTCCTAACTTTTGTGGAACAAATTTTTGGTCTTTTGTGGAAAAATTAAATCAAAATAATATGTAAAAATACCATTAACCCTTTCGGTACCGGAGCAAAAAAATTTTTCTATTTGAAAAATACCGTAGAGTTTAACCAAGGGACTACTGAAGAATACCGAGGCCTTTTTAGCCTAATTTACATTAATTTACATTTTTGCCTATAACTTCCTTATTTTTTTACATACACCTGTAAATTTTTTATATTATTAAATTTAAAAAAATCTGCATCAACAAACATAATAACTTTACGTATAAGTTATTTATTTTGTTTATAAAAATGTTAAAATGTATTTACCAACAACAATTTTTTGTTAATTTTTTCATTTTGACTTAAAAAATCATGTTCAAAAAAATTACTAGTCTAAAAACCAGTAACTGCACTAACAACTATAGCTAACACTGAACACAAACACAAATTTTTGTAAAGTTTGGACTAAAATTAAGTTCTATTTACAGTAAACCAAAAAAATTAGCATTTGTGGTTCGGTAAGCAAAGTGCGTCGGTAAGCAAAGTTCACTACTCTAACTTGAAAAACTGAATAGCCTAGGTCGTTTCCTATCGGTAGTAATGTTTAGATTAACCAAACCTGATGTTGATGGTTGATCTGGATCATATGAAGGGTCCTTATCGGTATCGTCAACAACAGAACTGTCTTCACTATCGTCTGATAATAATCCATCACTTAGATCGTCTTCGTCCAACTAACTGTATTCTCACTTACTGGAGATCTTGACCGTTTCATTTTTTTAGAAATTAGCAGTATAACATAATTCACTAATAACTATAACCTAAAATAGTAAGCAGCTGTCGTAATAATAATAATAATAATACAACAACAAACACTTGACTGACGCTACCACTGCCTGAACTGCGCATCGAGCAAAACAAACAGCTGACTTGTCAACACCTTCTAAATCAGAAGCCAAACAATGACAACAAAATGGAAATGTTAATAAATAGTTATATATTCGTAATCTTTGTTTATTAGTGATTAATTTCGTATAAAATATGATTCGTATAGTTTTAAAATAAAAATTACAATAACAAAATTCCAAGCGTCCTGTTATACGGACGTTAGTATTTCTCGATCGCCCAGCCCACGTCCTGATATACGGACGTTAGTATTTCTCGACTGCCCGGCTCACGTCCGGATATCAGGACGTTAGTACGGAAAGGGTTAAAAGTTTCAAATTTTTTGTCAACAGGTGCATTATACACCTTAGTCCAATTCTCCTTTGCCAATAAATTGCTGAATATTTTCATGTTTTCCTCAGAAAATTCCCTAACAACTATTGTTCGTCTGTTATGTAAATTCAAATTGGGTGATTAATTTTTAAGCTCTAGTATTTGGCCATCATGGTCGGAAAGAGCAGTAATGACCCCTGATACTTTTAAATCGTTCCTATTAATGTTTGTAAAGATATTGTCTATACATGTCGATGATGTGTCTGTAACTCTAGTTGGGAAATCGACAAAAAAATACAAGCCATGACTTTTTAATATGTTATTTAACCCTCTCAATTCTGATGACGGTTGTAAAACATTTATATTAAAATCACCGGCCAGAATTAATTTATTTCCTTTTTTCAAGAGTAAATCAATTAATGAGTTTAACCTGTTTAAAAACTCCATATTTTTCAGCTGCGGTTTTCTGTAAATACCAGATAAAATTATGTTTTCCTTTCCTTCTTTGAAAGTAGCAATGCAACATTCAAACAATTTATCCTCACATAAAGCATCTAAATCTGACATTTTCAATTGTTTTATTTTCAAACTGTCTTCTGATAGTATGGCAACTCCACCTCCAGATGTTGAAGTTCGAGCATATTGACTTATTAATTTATAATTATTTAATTTAAAATGATCAAAATCTGTTGTTAACATATTGTGTTCTGTTAGAACAACAATATTAGGTCTTAACTCATCTAAGGTTATTTCCAATGACTCTTTACGGTGATTTAAATTTTGAATATTTTGATGGAAAATAACTACTTTGTTGTACTGTTTACTTTTTTATCTATCTTATTTACGGTTTATGTGGGGGTTTTCTATCTCTGATGTTTCCTTTGGTTTTAGTGTTTTTTGTTTTCTCTCAGAATCAAGAGAATTTTTTGTTGCAACTGTTCCTATTTCACCTAACATTTTGCTAAATACAATGCTGTTTAGTCCCTATTTTCACAGAGTTTGAGATCAATTTTGTCAGGCTAATCTTACCATTGTAATTTAAGTGTAGCCCATGTGTTGTGTACTCACTTCTTTCAAAGTGAGTGGTATTACAATACAATGCATTTGTTCTGGAGCTAATATACTTATGTACTGAAGAGTTTTTAAACAATGTATGGCAAAATTTTTTCTGGTCTGTCAAAACGAAACGGTATATCTATAATTCTTAAATTTGTACGTAATGCTACTTTACCTAATTTATCTAAATTAAAACTATTAGTGTTTATTTCTTTTCCATTGATTAATCTGTCTACATCATTTGTCCCTGCCATAAAAACAGCCACATCTTCATTTGTGTATTCTTCGGTCATACTCTCCAGGTTGTTGGCGACATAGTTAAAGGTTGCCCCCGGATTGCAGACCACGGTCACATCGTAGTCTGGGAGTTCGTCTTGTAGCTGGTTAGCCACATTCTTGCCATGGCTATCAGCTACAACTAGGACTCTTCGTTTCTTCTTGACTTCTGTGCAGTGAAGTCTCTTTTGTAGTGGAGTTTTGTAGACTATCCTCAGTCTCTATGGTAGATAGACAATCAAATCTATTTTGTAATTGTATCGGTGTCTCTCTTGTTGAAGTGTCTGATTGTTTCCTCCGAGCACTTTTTGCCACTTGCAGGGATTCACTAAACTGGTTTTTCTGTTCACCTCTTTTTCTAGTTTTCCGTCTTTTTACTAGCAAAAGACTGTTGTCTGGTTTTTTTTGCTGGATTTCCTGTTGTTTGAGGTATTCAATATCGGCACGTAGTATTTCTATAATTGAGTTTTTTGAGATGAGTTCCTGCTCCATATCTTTTAAATCCTTTAAAGCCATTTCTTTATCTCTTGTTAATTCTATGTTAGCCTTTGGATAAGGTTGAATAGTTTCCATTAGTTGTAGGTTCTCCCTCTTCAATTTTTTTATTTCTTCTTTCTGTTTTCTAATTATAATATTGCATTCACTAAGCCTCGAGCATGTATTAATTTCATATAGTCATCGGTTGATGAGGCTACGGAGGCATATGATGTAGATGGGTCAGGTTTTGAGGGTACTAGGTCTAGTCTGGGGACTTCAGGGGCAGCAGGGCTCTGACCCATATTCTTCATCGCCTGGTGCATAGTTGTCATTGCTACCTGACGAGAAGTCAAGAATCCCTCTAAAGTCAGACCCCTCAGAATCTGACAAATCACCCTGAAGCAACTCCCTTACATCACCTGATTTATTTTTCAGGTTGTCAGACATCTAAATGAAATAAAAAACACTGTTACTTACCTATTTATAACTATAATAAATATTTATAAATAAGATAAACACTTCACTACAATAGGCCTACATTTGCCTATATTATATCACAGAATTTACACTAATTATAATATTTTGACTATAAATAACACTCCACAACACTAAAACAACATTGTAGTACTGAATTATATACTTCAAAATGCATTAGAAGGGATAAGTATAACAGAAACACTAATTATTTACCGTGAGTAAAATCAAGCCACACTAAACCATAAGCTACAAGATGGCACGAATATTAAATAAATAGCAACTTTCATAAAGAAGTACAAAGTATCGAAATCGAAGTAAACGATGATTGATGCATATCAATATAATCGACATAAAACGTAGTTTCCATAGAGACTAAAATTATTGCTGTAACTTATCAGATGTTTATTATAACAACAATTTGAGTGCGGCACGCATGACGTAATTTCGAACTGACCCGTTTTGGTAGTGGCAAAAATAGACGAGATTTATTGGACACTAAATCAGCTTTTAATTTATTTAATTTGTTTATATCTAATTTACACCCATTACAATTTGTTGTTGAATGAAAATGGTTTATAGGGATGTAGTATATACACATTCCTATTGCATGTGAATGCCTAGTGGAAAATATGTACTACTGATCATTATTTTTTCTAAGCATTCATATTTATTTCTGGTTGTATATTTGTTACTATCACTAATGAACAGTAATATGACGCAGGAGGATTTCATAGCCGTAGAGATGGTGAATCGAAAGATGAGGTTTGTCTGGAACTTGGGTGGAGGGCCTGGAGAGGTTACACACCCCTTGCACATTCAGACTGCTGGAGACCTCAGCAATGATCAGCACTGGTACAGAGTTGAAGCAGAAAGGTTAGTCGTGAAATATAAACATTTTATTGATTTTTGTTTGGTGTGAAACATGATTATTAAATATATATTAAACCCAGCTGTATATTACTTTGGACAACAATCAAAGACCTTACATAATAAAGGACAGTTAGGTGTATCTCAATTGACATTTTTATTGCATTCTTATATTATAACCCACCTGCTTTAGCAGAAGGGGGAATCCAGGTCTAGACACACTTGTGAAAGAGATGTTAACAACAATAACTTAGGAAGTGTGTTGAATTAGGGAAAAGTAAAGTAGCAATGCAGGGTGCATATTGTTTTAATGAATTGACAGTCCAAAATAGTAAAAATATTGATATGATGTGTAATGTACTGTTTTAAAATATGTGGAATAGAGATGACATGTGTTCTGATTGTTACGAAAACCAAAAAATTATAAAGAAAATTACAAGTGAAATGAGATTTCTCACGATCACATTAGAAGGCAAGTGATATATGAGTAAAGTGGTATGAAAACATAAACAAAATGAAAGAAGTTAGAATGTCATAGATGGTGGATTTTGCTATTAAGAGACTGTGTGAATGAGTAAATAAATATTGTATACATTAAACTTTTGTACTCTGAACTTTAATGGCAGAGATTATATTATACTGTTGTCATATGTCAAAAGCCATAAGTCAATTTGTCTTAACTTACAAGTTCACCAACCTCCTTTTCCTGACTTGGTACCCTATAACATTACCTAAATTTTTATCATTAGATTTGGTTACTTGGCTCAGGTGAGCTAAATAAGGATCATTGTATATAATAACAGACATACATACACGAACAGTGATATTGACCCACCCGCCCACCCATACACGTACAGTGTTATTGAACCACCCGCCCTCTCATACACGTACAGTGGTATTGACCCACCCGCCTACCCATACACATACATTAGTATTGACCCACCCGCCCATATACGTACACGTACAGTGGTATTGAACATCAAACCCACCCACCCGCCCCAACATGTACAGTGGTACTGACCCACCGCCCCTACACGTACAGTGGTAGTGACCCACCCGCCCGCCCCTACACGTACAGTGTTAGAAATTTCAGTGCCATAGAATATTTTATTCTTCTAAGGATCAATTTTTACATACACGTACGGTGGTACTAACCCACCTGCCCTCCAATACACGTACGGTGGTACTAACACACCTGCCCTCCCATACACGTACGGTAACACTAACCCACCCGCCCGCCCATACACGTACGGTGGTACTAAAAATTAAAAATAAATTTCATATATTTTTATATATACTAACTGAAATAATGCATCTACACCTGAGTGTTGCTCTATGGATGTACACCCCCCACCACAGCCACCTACCCAGCAATAGTGGAAGTCATTTCAGTGTCTATCTCTCTCTCTCTCTCTCTCCCTCCCTCTACTCACCTGAAGAAAATGCCTGTGGTGTTGAAAATTTGTGAGATTTTGTGTATTTTATGTTTGTGACTACTATTCTGATGTTAGTGAACTTGTCTTTTCAAGGTAAGTTTGCTGATGTCCTATCTCTCTAATATACTAATTCCTGGCCTAGTGCCCTTTAACCTAACCTAAAATTGTATATAATAACATAAATATTGCAGGATCAGCAATGTCGGGCGGCTGTCAGTGCGTCCGCAGGTGCTGCCTGATGGGTCTCCACTAGCTGGTGGTAGTCCTGTGACTAATGCCTCGGCCCCAGGCTCTGGCCGGCTCGACGTGGGCCCTGGGGACAGAGTGTGGGTGGGCGGGGCAGACAAGAGACCACCACAGCTGTTGTCCACACAACCGGGCCTTGTAGGCTGCCTCCATCGAGTCATCTTGAATGGCAGACCAATTGGACTGTGGAACTTCCGCTCTGAGTCCAACAACGCTTGTACAGCTTGTATCGAAGGGTAAGACAATTAAAAGTGTCTGAATTGTTATCAAGTGATTTCAAGTTAGAGACCTCTGGAACAGGTGTTGTGTGAACTCTTTGTTGGTGAAAAAAATTATTTAAAAAAAGAGAACACTAATTAATTATTGTTTGATCATTTTTAAAATTTAATATGGGTTTTCTTAAGTTTTATAATAAAGCTGCAAAATTGCTTATTTGTGTAGTTTCTATCTATCTATAGAATATTTTAAAATAAAGATATTGCTATAACTTTTAGTAACATTTTCTTAGTTTTGTGTGTTTTTTTTCACAAAACTAATAATCCAATGTAACTTACTTTTAATCAAATATTAACAGCTGCATTTTATGAGCTTGCTAGGAAAATCTAAATTTTGATGGGTATATTAATTTTTTTCCTTGTTATATACAGCTTTTAAATGAATATTATGGCATATATTGGAATTTATTTGATTCATTTACATGTTACTACTTATAAACGTAAGGAATTCCCTTTAATAGTTTAATACTTTTTCAGTGATATAAACATCCTTATAATAGGCCTAACTGATTCAAGATGACTAGATTATTTCAAGATTCAAAAAATACTTTTAAAGAATTTTCATTCTTTTTTTTACAGAGCTGAAGAAGTTAGAGATGAGTCTTCCTACACGTTCACAGGTGATGGATACGCAGTCCTACACCATGACAGCTCCAGTGCCTACAACAAATACCTGTTTAGTGTATCTTTAAATTTTCGAACTTTGGATGAAAATGCTCTGTTGTTTCTTACAGTCAGCTCCCAACCGGTAAGTTTCAATTTCAACTTTTAATTTGACTTTGTAAAATTAATTTACAAAAAGTATAGTATACTATTTAAAAAAAAAATAATTCCTTACCATGAATTTCATCCTGTACAATTCATTATGTGGTGTTTAAATTTAAGTAGAAAAGAACTTGTATTCACTGTATAAACAGGATGAGAGAAATATGGTATATTCAAGAGCAATATTCAAGATTGAATGTTTATATTTTAATTAGGAGTGTGCGAGTAGTGATTTTTGGTTTCGAGCCGAGTCAAGTCGATTAGATACATTTTTCGAGTATCGAGTATTTTCGAGCGAGTATTTAAAGAAGGATTTCCTGTTCACCCAAGACAACTAAAAGGCAGACGCCATCCTAAGCCTATGTTAAGTTTTGCCAGATTTGTAAATATATACATCTAAACTGAACACAATAATTTTGATTTGTTGTTTGTAATTGTAACATTTGATAAATAAAACTTGTTACTTCCTGCCTTCCTAAATTTTTATATGGCATTGTTTTGTTTAACCTTTTCCTTTTTTCATAACTAATATGATGTACGAAACTAAGAAAGTATATCATTAATTGAAACAATGTGGATTATAAAGATTTAATCTGTTCACTCATATCACAGATAAGATTTTCTATGCAAGCCAATTATACTGTTTCACAGCCGGCTGATATGTTTATCAGGTGGTTCAGTTCGAAGTGTACAGCAAAAAAGTAGCAAAGCTTGTTGGCAAAATCTGCATCCAACCAAACTGATGCTAAAATTCAGGCGTATTGCCAAATGCAGTCATTTGCTTTCAGAATTGCCTCCTCTAAAAAAAATTGATTGTGTACACGGCAAGAAGGGTGGATCTGTATTCTGTGGGTATTTAATTAAGTAATAACAAGGTTACAACTAACCGGAAATAAGCTCTGAATTATATAATCAAATTTGAAAATATGAATGACAAAGACTGTAGTTCAATCGATTGATAATAATAACTAAGCAGGTTTACTAAAAATAAATTTTAAAGTCGCTTAGGATGTATTCGTTTTTAAATTATGATCGGTAATGATATGTGTGCAACTTGAGAGTACTTCGAGGCTACACTGAACAACAGATAAATAATTATTTCATAACGAGAAATTCATGTAAAATTGGCGTAATCGAATGAAAACCATAGACGTAGTCGGCTAATATAATAGGTCTAGCCGATATTGGCGACGAGATACAGTCTGAAATATCAGCTAAGTGCCAATTAGTGATACAGTGAAGATTTTGGGCAGCTAAATTATAAACTTATGAATAAAGAAATAGACGTTTGATAAGGCTTCGGTTCAATAAAAATTATTTTCCGAATCTCTAAATTCGTAGTATTTTGTTTGGAAAAGGTCTTCTAACATGTTTCTCCCTCACTTGAGATTCGTGATTGTTTTACCACCTTTTACACTACAACTGTGTTATTGTCTAACCTATGATGAAACCGTTCAACAATTTGACAGGAAAAAATATCATATGCGCAAATATTACACACAGTTTTGGCGTTCTAAGGTGTTTTCGGAATAATAAATAATAGACGTTTGCCACGGATATATCTATCTATTTTTTATTTGACGGATAATAAATCAATAATGTTGTGTCGTACGCTGCTAGAACGCCATTACCATATTTTATATGATATGATACAGTATTTTCTTACGTCAAATCATTGGACGATTCCCTGCTCAGTTTAAAAACCAAAATAGACCTCAATCGACTCGTGAGAAATATATGATAATTTCAGTTCCGAAAAGGAGCTGAACGGTTCCTTGCACATACGTATACTACAACCGAGATGAATTTTCGCTTAGAAAAGATGGGAAGTTTGATTCTTGGGATGTAAAGTGACCTGTTCTCGGGACCATTTTGATTGAGTGGTATGATTGATATGAACGAAAATTGCATAATTTCCACGGTGCACAAACCATTAGATTTGTATCGATAACAGGTTTTTTGAGCATCTTGAACCGGATCTCTCGTCCCCTTTCTTGGGTCATAAAGACACTAACCAGCACTTCTGTTTTATTCATGCTATTTTAGGTTAGGTTACAAGTGACTAGTAGACTCAGACAACCAACATGTGCAATCGCTTCTACAGTCACTATTTACAGTGATCGCTACCTTCCCGGCTCTGTTGTTCACTTTAAATTGAACTAGTTTAAATCATAATGAACGAACTCAATTCACTATGTTGACTAGTTCATTTGACTGTCGTCGTGTACTACATATTCTTGGGCGTATTGTTTAGTTCATAATTATGCATACCAAACTGATAATGTATGATTAAGGGTAAAATAAAACACAAGGAAGCACACATTTTTTATTCATAACTTATAAAACCGTTTACTCTTAAAACTAAATTAAGATGTAAATCTGTTATTTCGTGAAATAAAACTACTCCATCGAACTTCGAGTAGTTTCGGAAGCTTCGAGCCGAGTTCGAGTAGTAAAATACTCGATCAAATATTCAAAGTGTTGAGTACTCGCACACCCCTAATTGTAATACACTAGTGTTAGTTGTATCTATAATTAAAACAAAAAAATAAACTATGTTATCACAATCTCATAACATTGTTATTGATTCTCATTTATAAATATTAAACTCAATCTAAATAAAGGCATATATAATTTAAACCCCAAAACCATAGTATAAACAAAACATAGTAAAGGAAAAATACAGTAACACACGCAAAAGCACCTTGACAGTCAATTAATCTTCATTCATTTGACATTTACTTATAAAAGTTGTGGATGTAAACAATACAGAAATACACGCTTCTCGCTCCCGTCTCTACGAGCGCTAGTGCTGTGCTTGTCGCAAACCTTTTAGCGGAGTGTCTCAACTGGGTGTTTTATACTGTGGTTACACTTCTTTGGTAATGATCACACTGATAGCAACTATTGTTGTTAGGTATTGAGGGGATTAGGACACAACCTGTCAGCTACAATATCCTCAACACCAGCACACTGTATGAACACCGCCTATAATATGATCCAAGCCTAAATAATGTAAAATAATAATTCTGTTAAAGCCTAAATGCAGTGTAATAGAAAATTCAATAACACAATATTTGTCTTTGTTCACTTTTGTGTTAAGTTACAACATGGTACAAAATGAGCATATAAATTAAATTATGACTTTAAAAAAGGTTACATTACTCTATTCTAACATTCCTAATATCCAAATTCAAATTAATCGATTTTCATGATTATAGTTCCACCAACAGATTAATTTTGAGTGGTAATGAATAGTTACATAAAAATTAATTTATCACTAATTAAAAAAGAAATAAATGTACCAGAGTATTTTTTACTATGTTTAGATAAAAATAGAATATTTTTTCAAACTATGACAATGCTGTTTCAAAAACCGTGTAACTACTCACAGACACAAAATTGATTTGATGACAAGACTAATATTTGAAGTGGTCTTAGCCACTGGGGCTATCTCATGTTGAGATAGTCAGTGGCTTGCCACTCAGCTGGTCCGGATTCAATTCCTGATGTGACGATAACAATTTTTACCTGTGGTTTGAAAGTCATGTTAAGCCGGTGATCCCCAGGTCAAGTGTTAGAGAGGACTTCTTATCCTTAACTTTGGCCGCTAAAAAGAAGACATTCCTTAACTTTAACCTTTGTAATCCTGTAAATGAATCAATTAAAAATATGGAATCTAAAAGTATGACAATAAGACATAGTTTTATAATGTTACTAATTTTGTCCACTAAATTCTGTTGAAGAACTAACCAAAATTTTCATTCAAGAGACAGGATGCATGGGTCTAAGAATAAATGATAAAAAAACAAAGTACACGCACTTTGAAAGAGGTGGCCACCCGCTTACAGAAATAAATATAGAAGGACATAGCTTTGAAGAGGTGGAGCAGTTTAAATATCTGGGAGTACTAATATCCAATAAGAATAGTGAGGAATTAGAAATTGTAAACAGAATAAACCTAGCCAACAGATGCATGTATGCTTGCAATAAGATTTTGTCGTCAAAGTTACTGTCATACCGAACAAAAATACGAATATATTAAACTATAATAAGGCCAGTACTTTTATATGGTGCAGAAACCTGGATATTAAATAAAAAAGAAGAGAACAAACTCATTGTGTTTGAAAATCGCGTACTAAGGAAAATATTTGGTCCAACATTGGAAAATGGAGAATGGAGGCGCAAGCATAACCAAGAGATAAGACAGCAGCACAATGACTGTGACATAATAGCAACCGCAAGATCAAGAAGATTGAGATGGGCAGGCCATGTATGGCGTAGAGAACAAGGGACGCTACTGAAGGAAGCTGGATTGGGAAGACCAGTGGGAAGAAGACCTCTAGGTAGACGAAAAAGAAGATGGTGGGATGGGGTTAAGACAGACACCGCAGTACTTGGAACCACAATGGAGGAGGCAGAAAACAGAGAAAGATGGAGAGAGCTTGTTGGTGAGGCCAAATCCCTTCTTGGGCATCGATGGCCATGGGAGTAAGAGTAAGTGAGTAAGAGTAAGTAAATTCCGTTGTTCTCTGAATTGATCATTACTGATAACAAATATTTAGATGGATGTTATAATTAGCACTTCATTTTTGTGATCATTAAAAATATTCCCTCTATTGTATAAAGAGGACTATTGTATTAAAAAGGAAAAAAATGTTTGTCCTAATTGTTGGAAAATTTGGGTATGGGAAGGGTTAGTTGCCGAATGGTAAGGCAATATGTAGGCTATGAAATGAGAATGTGTTGAAAAATAGTTGTATCACTTAACGTTTTACAGATTTCATTTGTTTATTATTTATTAATAGAGCTGTCTTGAAGTAATTTGTCTCTTTCAGGATAGATTCATATCCCTTACAATATCTCAAGGTCATATAGTCTTCCGTATTGGCTACGGAGGTGATTCCAGTTTGGAAATGACTACTGTGAAAACATACAACAACGGCAATTGGACAAGACTGGAAGCCAGTCGTTACTTTGATAGAAAGAAGAAAGTTGAAAAAGGTATTAAAAATTGAATGATAATGTTATAGAATGTAGTTGATAATTTGTATTCTACATTTTGATTTGAATGTAAGAAGCATTATTTATTATTTATTAAAATGCAAGTTTAAAGTTTGAAAGATTAATGCTGAATATGATATCATCATCATAAATATGATGTATGTTATGTCAGCTGTAATGATGATGCAGCTAAGGCATGTTCGATTTCTGATCCAACAGCCAAAACTGCACTCAAATAAGGAATTAATATATATGATATTAAAGATAATATACAGTATAAGACTATAATGATAGAAATGTGTCTAACACGTTCACTGCTGAATGTGTACAATTAATACCCTAAAATTAGAAAATGCTTTAATTTTATAATTTATAAAAAGAAGGATGTCAGGTTAGTCAAAATGTTGTCTGAAAAGAGAAAGATGCCATTTTAATGCCTTACTGTGACATCACTTCGGGGAGCGTCTGTAGACATCACCCTCCATTGGAGCCAGGTTGCGATCTTCCACTAACAGTGTTTCCACCAAAAATAGTGTATTATGGTACTTTTTATACACTTTTATATCTTTCATTTACAGACAACTCACAAAAGCATTTATATGTGAAAAATATTAATTCTGCATATCCTAGTCTTAGCACATTCCAGTGGTGCTAAGCCTAGGTGACATCTTGGATTGGCGTTAGCATCGTCATCAGAGATGTCCGCACTTTCTTCTGACTGGTATATATATACATATATATATCATCAGATAAATAATTTTCATTTAAATAATCTTCCTTTATCACAAAAAGAACTTTATTCAAATATCAAAAATAATTCTAATGTAACAATCAGGTTCGCACAAGCACTAAACATACATAATTAATCCAAAAACGAAAAGCAGTGAACGTGATTGATACAACTCTCTGACAGGGATAAAAATCTTCTCTGGCAGTTGTTAAGCTCAACTTCAAGCAATATATGGGAAATGAGAGGGAGACAATTTTAGACACCTGACAAGTGGCTTGGAGCATCCATAGGAGAGCCCGCAGTGAACGTGTTAATGACCTTACATTTTTGATGGAAACAAATTATTTCCTTATATTGTACCACTTACAGATATCAATATTTAAGTCATTGTTGATATTTGAGAAACATTTTTTGATTGTTTGTAATAAACTGGTTCTTTTATGTTTCCATCTAAAATGTAGAAGCAACTAAATGAATGATGTGGACTAAATAGTAATATTATAAACTTAGACAAAACAAAAAACTCCTGGTTAAAAAAACCAAAAACTATTACCATACAACGTTATTATCAATACTGGTTCAATACAACCTGATATAACCTTGAAAATGAATGTAGTCAAGAAAATACTAAAATTACAATTGTAACAAAACAAAGTATTTATTGCATTGCAAGATTGTATTTTTTTTTAATTTTCGGTTTAAAGTTTTAGGATTAAAAAAATGTATGTTTTTATATTGTAAAATGCGTAAAAAATACATTCAATTGTATTACTTTTTGTTATTTGTGTAGCAAATTGGTTCAAAAATCCACATTCTTTTGACAAGTATTATAAAAAATGTTAACTGATATGATAAAATCAATGGTTATTATCCCTTGTTTATTTAGAAGTTTGTATTGTTTCCTTATCTTTATTTCTGTATCTTGATTGTTTTAACCCAGTCTTTATTATTTTAAAACCATTTTTTTAAACAGATTTTTTCCACCAGGTTTAGTTAACTTCAGTCTTTACAGTCAACCTTGTCCCAACTGATTGCTTTTAAAAATGACTTTTTCCGTAAACGTAAATTGCATTAGTAAAATTTCTATACAAATTCCTAACTGAATAAGTGAATGTTGTGCATAAATATATTTCTGTAAAAAAATTGTATTGCATTTAGTATAAACATTCAGTAGATAAAAGACTTTGTAAAACCAATAATTCCCGTTCTCAGGTGTGTTGAAAGTGGAGGATGAGATTCGGGATGGAGCGCCGACACCTCCGCCGACTCAAGATGCCATTCCCAATCTAGCAGGAGCAAACTTCTACATAGGAGGGGTCCCTCCTGGGTTCAAGGCCCCTATCTCATTGCCAGGCTCCTTCCTGGGGTGTATGGCAGACATCCAAGTGATGCAGGAAGGCTACAATTTGATCAGAAACCGATTTTGGGGCATACAAGCTTCGTGCTCTGATAAGGTATATCTTTTAAATTTTGCTTTCACTGGCTCTTTATATTATAAAATTCATTTCAGATACAGAAAGGATGGTGATGTAACGAAATGTTTTTGTATGAATAGAAAAAAAAAAAAAAAAAGAAAAAAATAGAGCTAATTCATTGGATAATGACTTGTATTATTAATATAGGTGTACTACTTGAGTCAACTATTGAGTTAAAAAGTGATTTTAGTGAGTAAGTATGTACTGAAAAAGATTTTTATCAACAGAGCACCTTGCATGATGGACATTATCTGGCTGTTACAACGAGAACAAAATAGATACTTTTATACTGTTATCTTATATTTGAAATTATATTGTGGGGTTTTATTCTCTCTTAGATAAGCACTAGTATGTTGTATTATTACAACATAAAGTTTGATCTGTTATCCAAACAAATAACATTTTATTTACAATCTTTAAGAGTTTTATTATTTTGAATATAATTTAAATTATATACGATTTGTGATAGATGCACCTAGAAATATTGTAAAATTGAAATATATTTTAGTTTGGTGATATTTCAGTCAGCGGTATAAATAACATACTGGGCTTGGTTAAAGTTTATTTTTAATCCATTTTTTTCCCATTCAATCTAAAACATTGCAATACGAGGTGAGGCTAGTAAAAACTGGACTGAGGCAGAAAATAAAATTTACTTACAAATATCAACAATTTGATGTTATCTCCTTCAATGTACTCCCCTCCTCATTCTCTACACCGCTCCATGTGAGTTTTCCACTGGGTGTAGCAGTGCTGGAGATCATTTTCTGTAAGCCCGTTGATGACTTCCGTCACTTCTTCTTTTACTGCTTCAACAGTCTCAAATTTCGTTCCTTTCAATACTGACTTGACTTTAGGAAAAAAAAGTCACAGGGGGCCAAGTCAAGTGAGCATGGTGGATGTCTAACACGGGAATGTTTGCCAAAAACCACTTCACTGACAAAGCTTTTTAAACCAGAGCATTTTTCAGGTGGAGGATCCATGCCTTTTTTCCACAAATCATTCCACTTTCTACGTACTCACGTAGGAAAGTCAGGATGCAAATGTAGTAATTTTGGTTGAATGTTTGCCCATTTGGTACCCAATCAATGTGCATAATGACTTTAATATAAAAAAACACAATCATCATGGCCTTGAAATTTGATTTTGTTATTTGTGTTTTTTTTCCCTGGAGAAGCAGGGGATTTGATATTAAAGCTATTGTTGTAACATTAAAAATGTTTCACTTGCAGATTTTACGAGTTTGTAAAGAAATTTAGTGTTTACACACTGTTTTTCTGGACACTCAACATTTTTCCGAAGCAGAGACAAAAGGTTATATATTATATAATAACTTTAGCTTATAACTGACGCTACAGGCGGAATGAGTGCAGGAGAGAGACGAAACTCAGGCAACAAGTGGAAGGGGAGTCACGTGACTAGCCGTACGATATTCAGCCTTATTGCATTTGTTCGTATAATAAAGCAAGACATTATCATATTTTTGTGAGAAGATTATTAGAAAAAAATTTTAAAAAAGATTTAAAAAATATCTAATAAAATAAAATTTTGTTATCTTGCACTTTCGTCCATAAGATGTATATTATATTCTAAATAATTTAATTTTTACATGGATAAGAGTGTGGAAAGGTTAAGTGCTAAAAGAGATAATTTACATAGGAGACAAGAGAACATTTCAACATTTATTACGTAACATCTCAATGACAGCTCTAAATATTTTTATGTCAGTCCACTAAAAGCAACTTATCGTTACAGCCGCTTACAGTCGTCGGTTTCAATGGAGATGGTTTCCTGGAACTGGCTTCTCATTCTCTCAAGAAAAAGGCATCTTTTGGATTTGTCTTTGCTACAACCCAACAGGATGCTTTGTTGATGCTCTCCACATTTGAGGGATTGGTGAGCAGTTTGTGTGCTTTTAATTTTAAAAAACGGGAAAATCAAATTATAATGTTTACAAACTAATTTAAGTAAATAGACAAGAAGCTAACATTATATTGCATGGCATTCTTTTAAAAGTGTGTTTATTCCGATATTCTAAATTAAATCGGTTTCAATCTTTACAATACATGCCTGTTTAAATAAATAAATTGGTATATTACATAAATCTCTTTCTACGTAGAAAATTGAGATTTGTCTATTATACAGTATAAGGGAGATCCAAAAAGTAAGTTTCCCTAATTTTTGGGGGAAATAAAAAAAACATAATTCCACAATAAACACATGTATTTTATGATCTCACATCATATTCTATTTTTCTACATAATTTCAATCCCTATTCAAGCACTTTTCATACAGAAGCTTTAGTATCTTCAAACCATCTGCATACCATTCAGCCGCCATACTTTTAAACCAGGTATTCATTTTACTTTCCAAGCCATCATTGTTAGCAAAGTGTCGACTGCCGAGGTGATTCGTGAGCTCAGGAAACAAGTGAAAATCACTAGGAGCAAGGTCTGGGGAGTATAGAGGGTGATCAAAGATATCCCACTTAAATTTTTCGAGAAGCTCCCTTGTTGCACGAGCGGCATTTGGGTGGGCGTTGTCATGAAGAAAAAACACCACCGTGACAAAAGCCCACGTCGTTTGTTTTGGATTGCTCAACGAAGTCTTAGGAGAACGTCACAGTACCGTTCCGTATTTATTGTTTTACCCCGAGGTAGGTAATCGATCAATAAAACTCCACGGCAGTCCCAAAACACTGTAGCCATCACTTTCCCTGACGACTGAATCACTTTGGCTTTTTGAGGAAGTTTCTCCCCTTTTTTAGCCACACCATACTCTGTCGTTTTGTTTCGGTTGTTGAATGGTGAATCCATGTTTCATCACCAGTGACTATTCTTAAAAAAAGATCATCACCTTCGTCCGTAAAAGATTGCAAGAAAGATTGTGCAGCTGCCACACGTTGTTGCTTATGGCCGTCAGACAGTAAACGAGGAACCCACTTTGCACACACTTTCGACAGTTGAAGCTCTTCAGTGATGATATTGTGAAGAGATGAGCGGAATTTCAATGTTAAGTGTCAATCGCTAGTCAGCATCAATAACATAGCGCACCGCAGAAATGACGACATCTTGGTGAGCTGTAGGTGGGCGTCCCTCTCGCTGTTCATCATGAACATTTTCTCTTCCTTCCAAAAATAATTTTTGCCAACGTCGAACCTTTTGTACAGTCATTACATGTTAGACAATAGACAATAGATCTTTATTTCTCAGTAAATACAATGGTGTACATAGAGAACTGTCATAGTGGTAAATAATTAAAAAAACAACTAAAAAAATGGGACAAACTACACCATATCACCATACACCTCACATAACTGACGATGAATTTCAACGGCAGATTCACTTTTTGCAGTCAAAAAACGAATAACACTCCGAACTTCATAACTAGCGGCAGATCGCAGTGGAGTCTCCATTTTGAATGGCCCATGACTCAAGGTCGGGTACCACACACCCAAACTAAAAGTCCCCACTCTCGGAAAGATGCTCCGTCACTCACGCTTGGTGACACACACGTGGGAAACTTATTTTTTGGATACTCCTCGTAGTAGAACCACAGTAGTCCAAACTTATTGAGACTGATAGCAGTTTGGATTGGTGGAAATTCTAACTCATCATCACCCATTGGCATTTCCGTTCTCATGGGTCGTCCAACATTGACTCTTCCATTTTTGTCTATCCCTCCAGATTTTCTCTTCCTCCACTTGTATTTTCTGCATTCCTCTATCTCCATATACTTCCAAACTTGGTCCTCCCACCTTACTCTGCTTCATCAGTGCAGCATGATTGATTTGTACAAGTTAGCAAATAATAACATACGATTTATTGCAAATTTTTATCTTATACATCTGTACACTGATTTATCTTTTGTTTGTATGTGAATGAAACTTGGCTCAATTAACTTAAAATGCTTGTTTACCTAGTTTTAGTTGTTATTTCAGTCACTTTTCAATCTAAAAAAAATTGCCAATTTCAGTTCATATTATCTTTGTTTTCATATTATCGGTTTTTAGACTATCATTAAGATTCTGCTCTGTAATCTTAAAACTAAAAAAATTAACAATCCAATTATTCTGAAATGCATGTAACTTGGCAGCTGTGAACTAATTTAAATGTAAACATAATACAGAAACAAAATAACAGTGTTTTTAAAATCTACTACTTTTAATTTGTTAAACAGGAGTTGTTATTTTCTCTACTCTCAGATATGTGTCTCTATAAACTTATTTTTTATATTAGAGAGATAGGACATCAGCAAACTTACCTTAAAAGACAAGTTCACTAACATCAGAGTAGTAGTCACAAACACAAAATACACAAAATCTCACACATTTTCAACACCACAGGCATTTTCTTCAGGTGAGTAGAGGGAGAGAGAGAGAGAGAGAGACACTTATAAACTTATTTTATGTTAAGAATGGCTAAACTTAATAAACATCTAATCTACAATTATTGTTTATTCAAATATTAATAATTGGTAAATCAGCAAGTGTTAAATGTTTGTTGCGAAAGCGCTGTCTGTGTGGGGGCGTGCCTATTCTTGCCATCCTATTTCTAGCATCATTGAGCTTGTGGTTTCAATTTGTATATGCTAAAACCATAAAGTAAGATAATTTATTGAATCTCCTTTGTTCAGTAAATTTTATCATTAAAACATAATTTTCTTTTGTTTTCTAATTTATATTTTAATAAAGTTACGTGATTGTAAATTCAGTGTTTGGTTGGTTCTCATGCTCTATAATTTTTCATCCTAATCTCTATTGTATCAAGGACTTTCACGAGTAAACTCTTTTCTAAATTGAAAATAACTTGCGCGGTTTGTTTCAGTAATGTACAAAAATTAAGCACAACATAATGTTGTAAAAAGTACTAAAAATGAGCTGGTGCTATTTATGTATACTATAGTAAGAACAAAACTTGACGTGGTGTGCAGTATGTTATTGGTAATAAGGTAGCTATAATGAATGTTTATATGAAGCACCCCTGATTAAATTTGGAGAGGTTGCCAAGGATAAGTAAATAAATATATTAATCAGTAATAAAGAAAAGGACGAAAATATTTTAATTTTGTTAGCTATGTTACGTACTGCAACTATAAAATGGTTTGATGGTTTACCTGCCAATTGTTTGGATTATGCATGTATTATTAAATTGCAAGTTGTCTAATTTTGTAACTAATGAATGTTTATCAATAAACCTGTCACATAAATGCAAGTTGGCTAATATTATATGTTTGGTGCACGTTGGGTTTAACAGGGAGGCCTTCTGATTTCAGGCAGGGCAATACCAACCAATAGAAGACAATGAAGAAATAACTAACACTATTGAGCAGGAGGTATGCACTTTACTAATCTTTTGTATAATAGTAACTTATTGTTTGTTAATTAATTATTCATCAGTAACATTCAAATTGTTAATTAAACCTATTAGATACCCTGCTTTGTTGGTTTATTATTTGTAAGTGTTACTTGGTAGTTTACCAACAAGCAATAAGTGTCCACAACATGATGTTTTTACAATGTAAATGAACAAATTTTCAGGCCAGTGGAAAAAGTTCAATTGAGGTACAAGGGTTTTCTGTAAATTAAGGTCTCCAACCAGCTCCCAGAGTGACAGAGTGAGCTAGCAAAAATCTGACAACAGTGGTATGTTCCTTGCTTTCACTATCACTATTCTGGCTGGTTGCCATGCCGCTCAGTCTTGGTTTAGCAGCTGTTAACAACGGAAGAGAAAATTGACGATCCCGCCAAGTGTGAACTGTGGTTTATGATTTAAGGGACAACTCCTATCGAAATCGATCACCAGTTGACTGAAATGTATGCAGAGAGAAGTATGAATATAAAAAAACGTGATGTAGGGAGTTTGCAGAAGGCCGTACAAATATATACAATGATACAATGAGGCCGGCCACAACTGTCCCTCAGGTTCGAATGAGAAAGTTATGAAAGTTGAGGAAGTTTTACTTGCTTATCGGCGTATGACTGTGTGAGAGATTGTTGAACAGATAGAAGATGTCTCTAAGACTAGCATGGACAAGATTTTGCTGGATATTTTGTAGAGTCACAAGGTGGGTGCCGTCAATTCTTACCAATAACTCAAAAGATGTATCCAAAAGTGCTTGTGAGTTTCTGCGGCGATATGGGAAGAGGATGATACATTTTTAGATTGGATTGTTAGTAGAAATGAGACGTGGGTGCACTACTTCACGCCAGAACTAAGGAACAGTCAAAACAATGGCGGCATTTCAGTTCTCCAAGTGTCAAAAAATCAAAACTAGTAGTATCATCTGGGAAAGTAATGGCCTCTGTATTCTGAAACAGGAAAGGCGTTCTGCTGTTTAACTTCCTGGAAAGAGGTACAAAAATCAAAGCGGCAAGGTACTGCGAAACACTAACAGAAGGGGGGGGGGGTTATAAAGAAGGAGGTGTCAGCTGACAAACAGCAGCTGAACTGCAGCATTAGAAGAACACCTGCTCTTACCCCCAGCACCATGACGGATCCCATTTTTGGTTGGGAAATCATTGACCATCCTACATACAGCCCTGATTTGATCCCAGTGACTAATGTTTGTTCCCCAAATTGGAACAAAATTTAGGGAAAATAAAATCCTCAAGTGACGAAGAGATAAAGGCAGTCAATTCTTTCTGAGTGAATCGGTGGGAGAGTGGCATGAAAAATATGCCACGAGTATGAAATTAATTCTTGAGCGACTCCAAAAGTACATTGATCGTGGTGGTGACTAGGATAAAAACAGCTTAAAGTCCCAAAATGTCAACTTTAATTGGTTTTTTAAATAAAGTAATGTTTACTATGTGAAAAAAACATTGAAGACCTCAATTTATGGACGACCCACAAGCATTTTAAATGTGTCATTACACAAAGCAAAATTAGGATTACTTCATATAGGAAAACTTTTATATTAAATCTACAATTTAAATTAAATATTTTGAAAAGTGTCATAGTTGTTGTATGTTTATTTAAAATTGAAATACTTTCCCATTTAGTTAAATACTTTTATTGGCAACAAAAGTAACTTCAGCAATATATTTCCTAAATGGTTGATTTTGTCCAGGAAAAATATTGGAAGTCAATTGATCCATTCCGATGGTTTTTTTTCTGTGTCTGAGGTTACCGAGAGATGCAAAACAATAGATCTGCAGTGCTTTAAACAAACATTTGCAGTGTTTTTCTGTTTAAAGGGTACATTATTGTGATTTTAACCCAAGATTGTAGCAAAGGAATTTATAGGACTTAAATGGTCCATTATAGGAATTTAATGGCGATTTTACATTAAATTTGTGTTTCATCATTCACATGCATGATTTTTTTATTGTACAGTACAAGTAAACGTCACACAACACAAATTTATTACAATATAAGCACAAAATGCACAAATATATTACAATACAAGTACAAAATGCACAAATATTATGAATTTGTGCATTTTGTACTTGTATTGTAATATATTTGTGCATTTTGTGCTTATATTGTAATAAATTTGTGTTGTGTGACGTTTACTTGTACTGTATATGTACCAACACGTATTATGCTAATTAAAAAACTATTTTTTATTGTGGACACTGCAGATAGAAATGCCCAAGCATGTTTGAGATTTTACTATAAACCACAAATTATTACGTTACATAATGTAAAGTTTATCTTATGACTGGTGTAAATTAATGACATACCTTAATTTTGTGAATTTTGTTCGGTGATGTATTATGTTTTGTGTTGTGTGAATGTAGGATCGTCTCAGCTACTACACAGTGAGTCTACGCAGAGGACAGCTGGATGTAAGACTGAATGCTGGTCGAGGAGAATCCCGTCTAGCTAGCACTGGCTCTGAGTACGCTGACGGCCGGTTCCATTCTTTGGCACTTTCTAAGGTAATGAACAAAAAACATCTCAATCCGTATTGTTCATGGCATATATGGCTATTGCGCATAAAACAGTATTACATCATTTTCAGATTTAGTAAGAGAGAGCAAGATGAAACATGTAAATGTTAGGGGTGTGCGAGTAGCAGTTTTAGGAGTTGAGTAAAGTTTTTAGACATAATTTCAAGTTCAAGTTTTTTTCAAGTCGAGTATATAACCCTTAATTTAAAAAATGAAAACAGTGAAATGAAGTAACCAATACATTCTAATATTATTTATTTAGTTCACTGAATAATTAATAAAGTTTGGAAAGCTGTTTTAGAATTAGGGGTGTGCGAGTACTCGAAATTTCGAGTATTTGATCGAGTATTTTACTACTTGAACTCGGCTCAAAGCTCCTGAAACTACTCGAAGTTCGATCGAGTAGTTGTATTTCACGAGATATCAGATTAAAACCTTAATTTAGTTTTAAGAGTAAACAATTTTATAAGTTATCAATAAAAAAAGTTTGTGTTTTATTTTATCCTTAATCATACGTTATCAGTTTGGTACGAGTAATTATGAACTAAACAATACGCCTAAGAATAGGTAGTACACGATGACAGTCAAATGAACTAGTCAACGAGTTTGTTCATTATGATTTGAACTAGTTCAATTCAAAGTGATCAACAGAGCTGGGAAGGTAGCGATCACTGTAAATAGTAGCGATCACACATGTTGGTTGTCGAGTCTACTAGTTACTTGTAACCTAACCTAAAATAGCGTGAATAAAACAGAAGTGCTGGAACCGTTCACTGAACGGTCCCCTGTTCACATTGACGTCGATGTAAATTGTAAAACAATCACGAATCAACCAAAGTGAGGGAGAAACATGTTGGAAGACCTTTTCTAAACAAAATACGACGAATTTAGAGAGTGAGAAAATAATTTTTATTGAACTGAAGCCTTATCAAACGCCTTATTTTTTATTCATAAGTTTATAGTTTAGCTGCCCAAATCTTCATTGTATCACTAGTTGGCACTTAGCTGATATATTAGACTGCATCTCGTCGCCAATATCGGCTAGACCTATTATATTAGCTGACTACGTCTATGGTTTTCATTCAATTACACCAGGTTTTAGTGAATTTCTCATTATGACATAATTATTTATCTGTTGTTCAGTGTAGCCTCATGTAGTTCACTGAGTTTTTAACATCTTATGACATTAAGCGATTGCTACTACCTCCGACAAGAATAACAAAAGATACCTCAACCTCTATTGATGCTGTCTGCATAAACTCTAACAATCTTGAAGATATTGAGGTTGAAATCCTAAAGGCAGGCATATCAGACCCAGCGAGGACAGAATAACATAGAGGGGCTATTCCCATTTAAGCCGTGTATAAGGAGGTGAAGCCACTTTCGGCCATGACAGTTGGGTCAAGAAACGCAAAACCAGCGGCGAGCCACTAGAAAGTTAATACGGATGCTCATTAATTATACCGCGTTTTAAAACTCTTAGACACCTCCAAAAAAATTGAAATTTTATAGGATAATAAAGGAATGTTTAAAGATGCATACGATCCCGTTTTACAAATTTACAATTAAGAGTAACATATTAAAATAATGCTTTGAATTTTTCAATGCCATTTAAATTGAAGTGAATGTCACGAAAAAGTTGACCTGTGAGGAAGTTTTTTATTTTTAGGGCAGGTGAGTTTCGTCAGCGAGAAAGATTTAGATAAAGAGTTGAATTTATTTTTTTATTTAAAACTTTTTTACCTTACGTGAATGGTTTGTCCAGGAAGTTAAGTTGGAAACTGGCGAAAAATAGTCTGTTTGCCGCTTAGATCTACTCGCCGCGCCGAGACAGCTGCCTACGGCCGTTGGAAACGACTGGCATAGACACTGTCTTCCATTCCTCATTATTAATAGTGTTTAAAGGCTTTGAACGCTAATTACTGTTTTTTAAATATTTTTATGATACTATGATTTACAACATATAATAAAGTAATGGGAAATCACGTAACTTGTTTACAGAACATAGAATAGTAACGCGATAGATGAACAGATAAAGCTTGGCATCGCATTTATTGTTAAAATAACAAATAATACTATTTGTTAGATAGAACAAAGGTGTCATAATTTTACAATACATTATCAAATCTTTGAAACCTATTTTTATTTATCTTATGAATACTTTGACAAAAATTAATTATTAATTTACACTTATAACTTGGAAGTTGTTGAAATGTTCATTGACCAACATCATGTTAAATTTAAGAAAAAATCGATGATTGATAATTTTTTGGTTGTAGGTTTAAGAATAATGCGAACACAAGTATTGAAATTTGTTTATTTTACAATGTAAATAATTATGTGCTAAACAGAAGGTGCTAAAGATACGTGAATGAAATTTTAACCACATATTTTCTATGCATACAAGTGTACAATCTAAAAAAAAATATTAATGCCAAAATTTAAGAACACCTTAGCAATATTAATACCTTTAAACTTACGCTGTTCACCTTTTTTTATAATTGAAAATGTCAAATATTTGTTTGGTATTTGATTGTGAAAGTTTATTATTCAGATTTTCATAACTTGTTTCTCCCATGTAAAAATAATTTTTAAATGTGCATTTTTCTAAAAAAAAAACGTATAAAACAAAAATCTAGTGGTATAGTTAAACAATTAACTGCTGGGAAAGTGAAAGAATCCAGAAAGATATTAGTATCAGTGTCCATGATGCAATAGTTATTAGTAAGGTAGAACATAAAAAATAACAGTAACAATATTGAGCAATCATTATAATATTACATATCTAATTAATGCTTGGTGGTACAATTAATATGTTGGTCGTGAAGATCGAATTGAACTCTGAACATTCTCTAAAAATAATTGCAAATAAGTCATTAACTTAGTTAAAACAGTAAATCATCATGATTTTCTTTATCAATCATAGAATTGTGCTTTGGACCCCTTTCATGTTTAAAAAATAACTATAATAAATTATATCTTAAAGGAAAATATAATTTATCTACAAAATAATTTTCTAAATTGGTAATGTCAGTATTTCTGATACGGCAGCTCAAAACTAAACATAAAAAAGTATTCATTTTTAATTCTCAAATTTTATTCAGCCTACTTCTGAAACTGCAGTATAATTATAAAAAATATTAACATTCACTTTTTAAAACCCATTAAAAATATATTTTAGGTGTAGTTTTTAGCTGGTGTAGACATAACGAGTGGTATGGACTTTGTATATATAGGCCTACATATGAAAACTGATAATTTCCAAAGAATGGTGTTTTGGTAATTGTATTTGGTATAGCATCTGGGATCCCTCTAAAATGAAATTATATCTGGTCTCGGTCTTGGATCTCGCCAGCCCACCTACGGTAATAGCTTCTTCCCTATAGGGGAAATTCGCTACTACAAAGTACAGTGAGGTTGCTATTGAATTATATTAAGGAATAATATGTTTGGTGTTGAATTGTCATTAACGGCCCATTTTAACGAAGAAGAACTAAAGCACGTTAGTGTACTTTGATTGAAAGGTAGAAAACGTTTTTCACAACAGCATTCTCACAGTGCTTTTTAAAAATACTGTTTTCTAAGTAAACAAACCTTACCTGTGATATGTAACACCACCGACCTTCCCTCTATTTAAACAGCCATAAGCTACGCAAGTTTGCGGCATGATAGAATACCAAACAAAGCTAAGTACACTATCGCACCACAAACAACGCGAGTACTGTCGCCCACCACGTGTTTCACAGAGCCACTTGAGGCTCGCCAGTAGGGTGACTCATGCCACGCGGCCGCCATGACAGTTGGGTCAGGCGCTCAGAGGTGGCTTCACTGGCCGGCCCGAGTCGCCTCTCTATGTTATTCTGTGCTCGCTGATCAGACCACACTGGTCAGCTTTGTCAGCTAAAGCTTACGGAGAAGGTTAAGTTAAAAAAAACTTCTGTAAGACGACACCTTATCAAAAACAACTTAGCGGAGTTTAAAACACTTCTTGCTGCAGAGTCATGGGAGTGTGTGCTTACATGTGAGGAAGTGGAGGAAGCATATAATAATTTTATACTTAAAGTAACAGCAGCTCTGGACCTTACCTGCCCAAACAAAAAATCACGAAATAATAAAAACCCCAAGAAAGCAGTCTTCCGCGATAAAGAGGCAAGAAATCTTAAAATTAGTTTCCTAGAAGCCGAAGAGAAGTATAAAATCAGTGGACAGGAGGAAGACAAGCAACAAGCAGCCATTCAAAAGAAAACATATGACTTAAAACTAAAATCATTGAGAAAAAGGCATAACACTGAATATATCAATAATTCGGAAAACAAACCCAAGGCAATATGGGACACAATAAATTCTGAAAGGCGAAGAACTAAGCAACAGGATTCTGGCATGCATAACCTCAAGATAGACGGTCAAATAGTAACAGACCCTACTGCAGTGGCCAACCATTTTAATGAATATTTTTCCACTGCTGCTGAAAACATGTTTAGTAAAAAAAGTCAAACCACAGTGAACTCAGCTCAAACCTTATCAGACATCCAAGTCCCATTAACTTGTTTTTCCATGACTTCTACAAATGAGATTCGTAAAATTATAAATAGCTTAATACCAAACATCTGCGGGTCTGGACGAAATGTCATCAAATATTGTAAAATACTGTTGTGAGGAATTTATTGTCCCCTTGCAACATATCATCAACCTTTCTTTTCAAAGTGGTGAATTCCCCACAAAATTAAAAATATCTAAAATACATCCACTGCACAAAAAGGGAAGCAAAAATGAAGTCGAACATTTTAGACCCATCTCCCTCATTTCAACTTTTTTGAAGATTCTAGAAAAACTTGCTCTTTTCCGATTATTTAACCATCTAGATAACAACCATCTACTCACAAGCCATCAGCATGGATTTCTACAAAATGATCCACTGTGACAGCAATTGTGGACTTGCTTGAACACATTACCGATAATCTTGAGGGCAGAGAAAGCACTTTTCAGCATTTTTCTTGATTTGAGTAAAGCTTTTGACAGCCTGAGTCATGGACTGATCCTAGACAAACTCCATAACCTTGGAATTCAGAACACTGCTTTAAAATGGTTCTCTAACTACATTCAAGGCAGAAATCAGCTGGTTGAGATAAGCCAGAGTATAAATGGACAAAAAACAAAGATAAGATCAGGCCTTCAACCTATAAGAAGAGGTGTTCCATAAGGGTCAGTTCTTGGACCAGTTCTTTTCATTTTATTCACAAATGACCTACCATCTTACCTGGACCCCTATAGTTACACAATTACGCAGATGACTCAGTTCTTTTAACTTCAAGCAAATCATTCGAAACTCTGGAAATCAACTCGTTTATTGCCTTAAATCTAGCTTCTCAATACTGTGAAAATAATGATCTAGTTTTCAATCAGACAAAAACAAAGCACATAATCTTTGGAAACAGACAGTACAATAGAAGTATTTTTCCTCAATTACAATTAGCTTCTTCAACAAAGTACCTTGGCGTCACCATTGATGACAAACTATCTTGGAAGAGTCACATAGATGCCCTTTGTTCCAAACTCAGCAGTACTCAGAAGAAGCTAATTGTAAGATATGCCATTGTAGCATGGGGGGGCTCCTCACATAGCAACCTGGAGCGTGTTTTAATTGTCCAGAAAAAGGCACTAAGGATTATGACTGGAGTAGACTGGTGCACAAGCTGTAGACCAATTTTTAGAGAACTCCGCCTCCTAACAGTCACCAACCTCTACATTCTGGAAACAATCCTATTCACAATGAACAAGAATTCAACAAGAAACATGGACCTACATGGATACTCAACCAGGAATGGCAACAATTTCAGTCTACCCTTACACAGATTGTCCCTCTTTGAAAAGAAACCTTCCTACGCAGGCGCCAAGCTGTTTAATAACCTGCCACCAGAACTCAAGACTCAAGCTGACCTCAAAAGTGTAAAGAAACACCTGACGAAGTGGCTCCAAGAAAGACCTTTTTACACCATTCAAGAATTTTTGGACTGGCAAAACCTTTATGATTGGCATTGTAACCTTGAGACCCATCCCCCCCCACCAAAGCTGGGAAGCGTGCCAACCGGGGGGATGGCTCAAAACAAGTCGAGCGATGGGATCACGGGTGGCAGTTGGAGGGTCAAAATAACACTCGGCAGCTGAGCAAAACTAATTTTACTATCAAGCAAGCAAAATTTAAATAAATCAAAAACGGCAGAAGGCCACAACATAAAAGGCAGAAGGCCACAATATAAATTTGCACTTAAATAAATAACAACACACTAAAATTACCAAGATACTACACAATAATAACAAACGCTATAAATACCACAAACTCTACAAATACCAAAATTTAACAATTAATCAACTGTATGGCCTATCTGCAGTTTAGCCTGAGACACCCCAAAACGTAAGAAAAATATTAAGCCCCAAATAAAAGTGAAAATTTAGAAAACTTTTGGATCACAACACTTAAACCGGCAATTTAGCCCACACATCCCTTGATTCCACCGGGCCAGGGAGTAAGCCGGAATCCCTGGGCAGCTCCGAATTAAAAGTTAACAATAATCCCCTTTTGGTGAAGAATTTAAAAATTAAACAATTTAAAAAAAATATAACCCGGTACCGTTCTAGTAAAAATTCACTTCAGAACCCCCCCTAATACACTTAATAAAAAAATATAATAACGATCACTAGGCCTAAACATACAAATAAATAACATAACTTAACCATAGGGACCTAACAACTATAAAATCTAAAAGATATAACAACAAATAAAACTAATTAAATAACTAACAATAAATATAAATAAATATTAACATCAAAAATATTCTTTGTGTATTTTTAAAGCTTTTCTTTTTAAATAAAAAAAAATATAAGTCCCCATGGCTGTTTCATCAATCACTGTTCCAGTTTAGGCCTAGGCCACAAATTAAACAGTTCCACAAACTTTTTTTTCTTCTTTTATATTTCCTGTATTTCACTGTTTTTCTTGGTTTATTTTTTTTTATGTAAAAATTTCAACAGCCCCCCAGCTCAGCCGCCGGGAAACAAAAACATGGAATACACTGACCTGAGGACAGGAGACTTATACCACAAAGATGTAGAGCGGGTAGCGGCGCCTCCAGGCTCCAACATGGTCCTCAGGCCAGGCTAGCAGTGCAGAATGGTCGGCAATCCCCGGACGGCAGGCTGAGGGCTGAAAGTCCCACTCAAGGACCCTGGACTGCAAGGTCAAACACAGCCATTAAACACAGTCCAGCCATCACAACAAAATATTACACATAACAACTGATATAAGAAATGGCAACAAAACAGGAACAGACAAAATTGTACATGATTAAAGCACACTAGAAAATAAAAGGCCTATTTTTAGGCTATGAAAATTTATGTTGGAAAACAGATTTAAAACAAATTACAACTTAACAAATTATAAAAAACGTAATTACGTATATGGAACTAAAAATGACAAACTGAAAACTAGGCTATGGATACATGAGCAATAGGTTATAACATGAAAATCAAAGAGTACAGCTAGGCTAGGTTATTGGCAAAGAACAAAAAAATATGGTAAATCGGTAACTACAACTGTAAAAAGGCTCAATAAACATTATACAGAATTACAATTGAAAATAAAGGCAGATATAAAAGCATTAACGGTAATTAACGGTAAAAAGTAACATGGAAGCACATGGCTTTAACCTAGTCTGAGAAACATCTAGACAAAGAACACAAATTTAACCAAACCCTGAAAACACAACTAAGCCCGATTAATATTTTCAATGAAACAAAAGTATTTTCACCAAAAGGGTGATTAAATATTAGAAATTACAAAAGAACACTTACGTTTTGGGAACCTTAGCCGAACATAGTAATCTCAGCAGGCAGAGCCAAAGACAAAATGACGGCCAACCTGACAGACGAAGGCTCCAGAGAAACTAGAACTACTCGAACAATCTAGAAGACGGCCAACCTGACCGAAGCTGCTGGAAACCGGAACGAAACGGAACTGAGCCAACGGCTACCAACTACGCGAAACGCAGGGCAAAAGCGAATCTCAGGCAGCCTGGCAGACAACGACGGAAAAAAAACGTAATGTACCGGTCAAAGACCCGGTACAACCTGACGTTAAATTTCTGACGCCTTTTCATGTCTCTAAGATGTTGAAATAAAGTTTTCTCTCTCTCTATCGAAGGTAGTTTCAAGTTGCACATATTTCATTACCGATCATAATTTAAAAACTAATTCATCCTAAGCGACTTAAAATTTATTTCTAGTAAACCTGCTTAACTAAGCAGGTTATTGATAATAATAACTATTATTATCAATTGATTGAACTACAGTATTTGTCATCCAGATTTTGAAATTTGATTATATAATTCAGATATACCCACAGAATACAGATCCACTCTTCTAGGCGTGTACACAATCAATTTTTTGTTGAGAGGAGGCAATTCTCAAAGCAAATGACCGCATTTGGCGATTATGCCTGAATTTTAGCATCAGTTTGGTTGGATGCAACTTTTGCCAACAAGCTTCACTACGTTTTTCGCGGTACATTTTGAACTGAACCACCTGATAAACATATCGGCCAACTGTGAAACAGTATAATTGGCTTGCATAGAAAATCTGATCTGTGATATGAGTGAACAGATTAAATCTTTATAATCCACATTGTTTCAATTAATAATATACTTTCTTAATTTCTTACATAATATTAGTTATGAAAAAAGGAAAAAGGTTAAACAAAACAATGCCACATAAAAATGTAGGAAGGCAGGAAGTAACAAGTTTTATTTATCAAATGTTACAGTTATAAACAACAAATCAAAATTATTGTGTTCAGTTTAGATGTATATATTTACGAATCTGGCAAAACTTAACATAGGCTTAGAATGGTGTCTGTCTTTTGCAGTTGTCTTGGGTGAACAGGAAATCCTTCTGTAAATACTAGCTCGAAAATACTCGATACTCGAAAAATGCCAACTACTCAACTTGAACTAAAAAATCACTACTTGCACACCCCTATTTAGAATCTAAGAAATGATTGTATTAATGATTAAATATAAATATTCATTAAGATATATGTTAAATAAAATGTAAAATAATATGTGAAATATTTGTCATAACTTATAAAAAGAAGGCCTAAAATAAATTCAGAGTAAAAATTAAAAATATTGAAACTAAACAAAAATTGCAATCTGGCGCTAAAAACGGTATATAATAGCCTTACTGCTAACTCTACTGTGAAAGTTAATCTATAAACTTTGATCAAATCAAACTGACAAACAAATTAATTTTCTTTATATATAAAGAATAAATGGGAAATAAATGAAGGGAAATAAAACAAAACAGCGAAACCTTCAAAGTAAACTCAGGAGTCAGACAGGGGGATGGCCTTTCCCCAATATTATTCAACATGGCTCTAGAGGAGGCCCTTCAGAAGACAAAAGAAATGAACCTGGGTGTTAAAGTCGGAGGAAAACTGAACATTCTAGCATTTGCAGATGACGTAGCTATAATGGCAGAAAAGCTAGAGGATCTAACTACGCTGACCAAGGTCTTCATAACAGAAGCAGAAAAAATAGGGCTGAAGACAAACGATCCAAAAACCAAATTCATGCACTTTACAAGAGACCAAAATTACACCCAAGACCCCCTACGAGTTGATGGTCATGAATTCGAACAAGTACCGGAATTCAAATACCTCGGAGTCACAATTTCAAATAAAAACGCAGAAGAAATTGAGATACAGCAAAGAATAAATTCAGCCAACAGATGCATTTATTTATGCATGCAATAGATTACTATCTTCCAAGTCATTGTCACACAAAACAAAAATTAGGTTGTACAAATCAATAGTCATCCCAGTTTTGCTCTATGGATCTGAAACGTGGATACTAAATAAGAAAGAAGAAAAAAACTAATTGTCTTCGAAAACAAAGTCTTGAGAAAGATATATGGGCCCACATATGACCAAGGGGAGTGGAGAAGGAAACATAACAGGGAGATTAGAGACCTGTATAACGACGCAGACATTGTGAGTGAGGTCAAAAGTAGAAGACTAAGGTGGGCTGGGCATGTGTTGAGAAGGAGAGAAGAGTCCCAACTAAAGAAAGTTAGCAAAAATAACCCTGAGGGAAGGCGACCTCGTGGGAGGCCAAAACAAAGATGGTGGGACCAGGTTAGGCTAGATATACAGCGAGTTGGAGCCATGGAAGAGAGTGCAGAGGACAGGTCAATCTGGAGAGGCTTTGTTGGTGCGGCTAAATATCACCTGCGATATAGATGGCCCTGGGAGTAAGAGTAAGTAAGTATAAAGAATACAGCAATAAACGTGGAAAGAGTCACTAAAATCCATTTTATTTTATTTCCCAGGTACTTTGCAAACTAATGTTTTGACGTTTCAAAAGTTCACAAAACTATTAATGTGTAATGCTTTTGTTCAATTGAAAGTTAAACCAAATAATCCATAAAACAATAGTTACTCAATAATATGTTCTTTTCAGCTAACATTAATTTCACCATTGACTATAAAGTTTTGTTTACACTAAGAGAAACAAAATAATTAATTGTCAATACAATACTAACTAGCGATAACTGCCGACTGATCAATGTTAACCTTGTTTTCATTTTCATCGTACTATTTGTACTTCCATGTGTCAAGTTGAGTTGTCAAGAGCGGGGCGTTATCTAACGTAACAGGATAAATAACATGATTACAACAATGTAACCGGTTGTAGATTTAACAGATTACATTACATACCCGGTTATTTTTGTAACTTCCAGTCATGATAAGTTATAACGAACATGTAACTGTAACACATTACGAACATGCAACTGTAACACATAGTTGTAATGGAGAGTAAATATAGCGTGCTGAGAAGTAAACGGAACTGTAACTGAACTACAAATGAAACTTTAAAATCTTGCATGTTACTGTTAAATTATTGATATCTGAACAAACTTTGAGCGGTAACTCTGTAACGTCAAGGAAAAGCTGCAATGCCCATAACTCATTATCGTAACGTAAAATAAGGTATAACTTCAGCTTCATAACCTTTGGTAACTTAAAACGTTAGCTAGAACAGCCGCAACGAATAACGAGGCTTCGAGCCATTAAGTAACGTCAGGCCAAAGAGGATAACTGTCTGGAACGTAAATGGCAACACGTCGAGAGTAACAGGTTACAAAAATAACAGATTATTATAACACGTTACCAGAACGTAATGGAGTTACATAACAGGTTATCGAAAAAGTAACTGTAATTCCCATCTCTAGTGTAAAAACATCAAGAAAAACTCTAAACAAAATGGATAACAAATCGAATCCACGGCTAGAAGTAAATTTTATATTGGGACTTGTCAAGTAGGCAATGTACTGGTAGTAGTTTCATTAATTGTTATTTCATTATTTTATTAGTCATAGTGCCAGAACGAAACTGTTCTGGGCATTCTATCTCAAATTATTTATAGCTTTTCAATATCAATAGTTTACGTTCCATTCTTAGTTTCTGTTATAGATTGATCGTGATTTAATTAATTATGTCCGAAATTGTCAGTCTTAGAATAGTTTTAACCCAACTTTGGTCCATTAACAGTTTGCAAATCCACTTTACTGTCTTAAACTGTTCTTTGTGACATTAATAGTTTTTTTTAAAGTAACTTTTACTTTCTTTAACTCCTCATTGTGACATTAACTTAGTTTGTTAGAGTAACTGTTACTGTCTTAAACTGTTCTTTGTTACATTAACATAGCTTTTGAAAGTAACTTTTGTCTGCCTTTTACTCCAATTTTTGACATTCACGTAAGTTTTTTCAAATAACTATTACTATCAGTAACTGAGACATTTAGTCAGTTATTTTAGAGAAACTGGTAATATCTATAACAGATCATTTACATTCACTGAGTTATATTCAAGTAAATAATGATAATAATGATTTATTTTTCCATTCATTTTTACAAATATAAAAAAACAATAATTCGGCTCGGAAAAAACTGACCACACTTTCAAGTATTTGTGGCCAGTACAAAATTATTTACAAAATACTAAAACAACACAAAATATTACTTAATAAAAACATATTACAAACATGGAACATGAGTCCAGCTTCTACATTATACAAATAAAACTCTCTGTGGCGCATTAAACACTTAAAAGTTATCTTAAATTCATCTTACACTATATTTATTGCTACTTAACTTAACATTTCTTATATAACATACATTACAGGACTAAAATAACAAGAAACCATATTCACTGCAAGAAGTGTCAGTATTTATATTAAACAAAAATCCAAATAGTCTAGATCTTGTTTCGTAAATAGCCAATTCTTCAAATTCATAGAAAAAAATTTCAAATTTGTACTACTTCTTATGTCATGTGGTAATTGATTAAAATATTTAGGTCCAATATAATGAAAAGATTGTTTAAAAACACTTTTTGAGACTTTAGGGAGTTTAAATATTCTACTTGCCCCACTCCTCGTATTATGTAATAAATTTGTAGTGCCAGTATTACCACTTTTGACATAAAACAATCTTAAAACTTTATAGACAAAAAGGTGTTGTATCGGGAAAATTTTTAATGTATAATATAATGGAAAAGAACTCTCTCTGCGATTTTTATTTGTAATTATTCTAATTATATGATTTTGTGTTTTTCTGATTTTTAAAATGTGAGTCTTGCTAGCACTTCCCCAACACTGTATTCCGTACTGGAGTCTCGAATGTATAAGAGCAAAATAAAGAGTTTTCATAGTCATTTCGTCACAAAAATTCCTTAAATAGTAAAATTTTCTTATCATTATTTTTGTTTTATTTTGTAGAGTTTCCAAATGCTTTATCCAATTTAGATGTTCATCCAATAAGATTCCAAGGTATTTAAAGTATTTAGCCTTTTCTACTTTTTGACATTTTAAATGATTTTCACTACAATTATCTGTATGGTATATAAAGTCTGAGGGAAAATCAAAACTTATGTGACTGAAGTTTATGAATTTCGTTTTACTTACATTTACTTGCATTTTATTTTTTAAACACCATTCTTTTAAAGCATTTAGATCTTCCATAATATTTTGCCCAGCTCTGACGGTATCCGTGAATGAATAAAACAACGCAATGTCATCTGCGAATGCACATATTTCCCCATTAAATGGTACTTGCAACAAGTCGTTAATAAAAACCAAGAATAATATTGATGAGGTCACCGACCCTTGGGGTAATCCGGCCTTAACTGTGAGAGGGTTACTAAACTTATTATTAATCTTAACATGTTGTATTCTATTGCTCAAAAAACTCCTGAACCAGCTGAGGGCATTTCCTCTTATTCCTGCATGCTCTAACTTTCCTAACAAGATATCATGATCTACAAAATCGAAAACTTTTTTAAAGTCTACAAATAAACCAGTTGCTTTTTCTTTTCTATTCATACTAAAATAAATTTTTTCAGTAATTGCCAATATTGCCTCTTCGGTTGATTTTCCTTTTCTAAAACCAAACTGGGAAGGACTAAAAAATTGCATTCTATCCAAATAACTTACTAATCTACATTTCATTAATTTCTCAATTATTTTTGAAAAAACAGATAACAAACTTTAGGCCTTAGATTATCTAATTTATAGGATGATTCCTTTTTAAATAATGGAACAACTATACTTAATTTAAGTTGTTCCGGGAAAATTCCTTTCTCAAAACTTAAGTTAACTATGTATGTCAATACGGAAGCTATTTCATTCGAGATATTTTTAACACAATCTACCGAAAATTTATCAAAACCACTTGATTTTTTATTTTTAATTTTTTTTATTGTTTGTATTATTTCTAAATTGTTTGTAGGATTTATAAAGATGGAATACGGATTAGGCTGGACTGGAGGCAGTTGGTCAGTGTGAGTGTGCAGGTGGGTTTGACCTTTGGCCGAGATAAGATAAGAATTAATTGCCTCAGCTACTTGAGTAGCATCTGACACGATTTCTCCGCTATCCAATTCAATTTTGTCTACCGTTCTACTTTTTTCCTGTAGAATGCTAAATGTTTCTTAGCATTGTGATATTCACTTAATTTTGTTAGATATTTATTCTTGTTTACATTTCTTTTCATGTGTTTTCTTTACAGTTTTATTAAAACTTGCTAAATAACAATCTGGCATAATCGGTTGGAATTTAATAACCTACAATATGGCCTTCATCTAAGCTCAACTACTAAATAATTAAAAGGGAAGAGATAAGCAGGCTTAAAACTAAAGTGAAGTTGGATATTGTACACTAAGAAATGTTATTAGTCGGCCAACTAAAAACTGGGGAAAAGGATAGACTGAGAGCGACATAATAAGGCGAAGTGCCGGAAGGGGAGGATGCATTGGGGTGGTGGTGAGGATGGGAGGGTAGTGGAGAAGCAGGAGGACATGGTGTGGTGGAGGGGTTGTTGGGCGAGATGATTAATTGAGCCTCCTCTGTATCCAACCCAACTCTACCAGCAAGGCAGCATCCACTTTCTCTCTCTCTCTCTCTCTCTCTCTCTCTCTCTCTCTCTCTCTCTCTCTCTCTCTCTCTCTCTCTCTCTCTCTCTCTCTCTCTCTCTCTCTCTCTCTCTCTCTCGCACACTACCACTTGTACAACTGTTATATTATTATACAAAAACAACTGGGTAGAACATTGGCATCTAGGTTGCCGACTCTTCATCACATCCATTGAAATACAGTACAACGTTGAACAGCAGGACAGTTAGTTAGAACACTAGCTTCTAATTTGACCATTTTCAACCACACACTATATTTCTACATTTCTTAGCACCAAATAAACTGGCTAGAACATAGCATGGCCACTCTCTACCACATATTTTCCACTTCCATTGAATCTACGTTTTCAAGTACCAAAATAACCAGCTAGAACATTAGCGTCTTTCTTGCCCATTTTCCACCACATACTTTCCACATTACGTTTTCAAGCACAGAGACAACTAGCTAGAGCAGTAACGTCTAGCCTGCCCATTGTCCGTCTCATACTTTCCACTTCCATTTAATCTATATTTTCTAGCACTAAGACAAAAGCTAGAACCGGTGATCTTGCTGATATACTGCTACGTACAGTAAAACTTCACTTTCTAAGCTATAATACTGTCATTCAAACTCAAAACACTATAATACCAGCATTAAACCTTCCCCTTCATTCGCTAATAACCGAATTGTTTCGTTTTCTTATTTTATTTGTATGTCTATTAATTTCTGTATTTCCAAAATAAGTAAACTTTACACAAAACAAATGTATTATAATGTAAGTAAAAAATGTACAACAGAAATATTCAGCAGTCGCCATTTTGATGATGTCATCCGACCATCATAAGTGTCTCGCCTGTGAAATGTGTTAGTATACAATTGAAGGGGTCAGTGGAAGAAGGTGGTATGTAACATTTTTTTAAATTTTGAGGTTTTCATGTGGATGAAGGTGGTATGTTACAATGCAGCTTTTGGTACCACTCCCAGCTCTCTAAAACACTTACTAACGAATATTCTAGGTGATGAAGGGTGTATGTACACTATAAATTATAAACATCTAATGGAAGAAGGTGGTATGTAACACTAAAATACACATACCTCCTTCATCCACTACTCTATGGAATAATGGTGACTGATTTCTCATCATAGCAGTCACCTTTCTGTCAGCTGCATCTTTTTCGTTGTTTTTAAGTAGGTAGTGTAGGTTAATACGAGGGGTATCCAAAAAGTAAGTTTCCCTGTTCTGTAAAAAGACGCGTGCGTAACACAGCGTGCAGCTGTGGGCGGGGATATTTAGCGCGGTTCGGTTGGCAACAGGTGCGCCGGTCACTGGCGCATTGTCACGCTGCTCAGTCAGTTGCTGCCCAAACATTATGGAGACTCCACTGCGTTCTGCCGCCAGTTGCGAAGTCCGTAGTGTTATTCGTTTCTTGACCGCCAAAAACGTAACTGCCGTTGAAATTCATCGTCAGTTGTGTCAAGTGTATGGTGAACATGTTATGTCCGTTCAGATGGTCCGTCGTTGGCGTGCAATGTTTTTGGAGGGAAGAGAAAATGTTCATGACGATGAGCGTAATGGCCGACCGGCCAGTTCTCGGCAACCAGACGTCATTAATGCTGTACGAGCAGTTATTGACAATGATAAGCGAGTGACTCTCGATGAAATTATGGGTAAACTGCCGTCAAGTTTTGAAGTTAGCCGGTCATCTGTGCACAATATCATGACAGAAGATCTTCAGCTTGCAAAAGTGTGTGCAAGATGGGTGCCTCGCTTATTGAGCGATGCCCATAAACAACAACGAATGGCTGCTGCCCAGTCTTTCTTGCGATTGTTTGACGATGAAGATGAAAACCTTTTCAGTAGAATAGTCACTGGTGATGAAACATGGATTCACCACTCAACTCCAGAAACCAAACGCCAGAGTATGGTGTGGCAAAAAAAAGGAGAGGCAGCTCCTCAAAAAGCCAAAGTTTTTGAGTCAGCAGGAAAGGTAATGGCTACAGTTTTTTGGGACTGCCGTGGAGTGTTATTGATTGACTATCTTCCTCGTGGCGAAACCATAAATGCAGAAAGGTATTGTGAAGTTCTCACCAGACTTCGGCGGGCAATACAGAATAAACGGCGCGGACTTTTGTCGCGCACGGTTCTGCTTATTCACGATAACGCCCGACCACACGCTGCTCGTGCAACAATGGAACTTTTGAGGAAATTTAAGTGGGATGTTTTTGGTCATCCTCCATACTCACCAGATCTTGCGCCTAGCGATTTTCATCTGTTTCCGGAGCTCAAAAGACACCTTGGCGGTCGGCGATTTGCCAACAGCGATGACCTTCAAAATGAGGTGGATACTTGGCTTAAAAATTTGGCGGGTGAATTTTGTGATGCTGGAATAAAAAAACTACTTCCTAGATACCAAGAGTGTTTAGAAAGGGATGGTAACTATGTAGAAAAATAAGGTATGATGTAAAAAGTTGAATAAATGTGTTTCAGTTATTTTTTGAGTCTTTTTAACTTTTTCATAATTAATGGAAACTTACTTTTTGGATACCCCTCGTATAAGAAATAATTATTATACTATTTATTATTATACTATAGCTAGGGAAAAAGGACTGGCTTACACAGGTTATAAATGTCAAATAGTTCCGGCCAAATCTGTTGTAGGCCTAACAGGAAATTTGTGCTCGGAGAAGTGTCGCCTCAAATGCAACGAGAATTTCCCTATGGATCATAGACAATCAATTTTGTCAAAGTTTTACAAACTAGATGTTAATGCGAAAAATGCCATATTGTTTGGCTCAATGAATGTTTGTCCTGTTCAAAGGCCAAGAAAGGGAGCAACAAATCACAAGCCGGCTACCTTTAAATATGTCGTAAGGTTTCAAGGAAAACAAACCTTTGTATGTAAAACCGCTCTTGCTTCGCTGTATCAAATTGGGGAAAAAAAGATAGATTTAATTCAAAAAACTATGAAAAAAGGTTCATCTGCTCCTAGTCCTGATAAAAGGGAAGACACGATAGCAGACCTCATAGAACTCCTGATGAAGTAAAGGAGTATATTCAGCAGCATATTTCCACGTTTCCTGCTGAAGAGTCCCATTACTCTCGTTTGTCAAATATATTTAAGAAGTACCTATCACCACTGCTTTCTGTACCCAAAATGTACAATCTTTACTTAGAAAAATGTGCTGAAAATAATGTTCCTGATTATTTTCGTATCACTGAAAGCACTTATCGTAATTTTGTTGTGTCACAATTTAACCTGTCATTTGGCCACCCAAAAAGCGACATTTGTAGTACCTGCGATGCAGGTGAATCAAACGAAGAGCATGTTGAGATGTACCACGCATCATTTGAATTGCTCAAAACTGACAGAGAGAATGCGAAAACATCTGATAATGTCGCTTATCTAACCGTAGATTTGCAACAGACAATGCCTCTGCCTCGCCTGAGTACATCGAAGGCATTCTACCTTCGACAACTTTGGTTTTATAACCTTGGCATCCATATTTTGACTAAAGATTCAGAAAGTACCACGTTCTGTGTGTGGACAGAAGACCAGGCTTCAAGAGGAAGCAAAGAGGTAACTAGTTCTCTGCTTACAGCCCTTGAACGTGAAGAGTCTTTAAGAAATATAGACCATCTAGTTATATGGTCAGACTCGTGTGCTGGCCAAAACAAAAATTTTCTGATGATCAGTTTGTACCAGTACTTAATACACAAAGGCCAATTCAAAGTCATTGACCACAAATTTCCTGACGTTGGTCATACCTACTTGGACTCCGACAGAGACTTTGGTCGGATAGAGAAGAATTTGCGCAAGCATCAGAATGTCTTCTCTCCTGACGAGTATAGACAGATCATTGCTAAATCTAGCAAAAAAAACCAAGTTGTGGATATGAAGGAGCATTTTAGAGAAATCGAAGACCTGCCTAAAAAGATGAAGCTTTACAACAGGAAAGTTGATGTCGTGAAAAATCCACTGAAGTTCAGAGACAATGTTAAATGGATACGTGTTACTGAATACGGGTCGTATTTATATAAACCTTGCTATGACGAGTACACACCCTTCATGAAGGTGGATATTTCTAGATACCGCCAAGAAACTCCAACGCTTGAAGGACCAATTGACCTTCCCAGGCTGTTGAGACCATTTGGAAGTCTGAAGAGAGAAAAGGTTGACAACTTACAAGAACAACTAAAGTTTGTGCCAGAACACCACCGGTGGTGGTACCAGCAGATAATTGACGGCTATCAGGCTTAACTTGTAGAATTTTATTGTTATTAAAAAATCAACATTTCAATAAACATGTGTGCATTATTCTTAACAATGATGCTATTTAACTCTCTCATTCATTATAATAGTACAACAATTAGATTTAAACCCTAGTGGAAAAAGGAGGTATGTACAGTTTTTTAATAAAAAAACATACAAAATATTAAAATAATGGAACACAACTAATAGGACACTAATTCTATCACCAATAACTGTAATAACCAGGGTATACATGATTTTTAAAATTTTTGTTTGAAGAGTTCCAGCGGAAAAGCTTTAAAGCCAAATATCTCAAAACTTGCTTTTTGTTACAAACCACCTTCTTCCACTGACCCCTTCAATTAGGAAAGTTGAACACTAATGTAATTCCTTTGTGAATCTATCTTGTCTCAGGAAGGTGGGCGTGGTTTACCGAAATCGATCAACATAATATTTTGGGATATTTTCCGTTAATTCAATACCACTCCTTTTTTTTATATTTTAATTCACTACCACTTGATAAATATTCTATCGCTCTAAAAACTGTTCCCCAATCATTTTTAAGTCCACTCTGTATTCCTTATACGCTAGGAATCTGATATCGTTGGCCTTATCTTATTGCTTTCCAACAACTTAAAAACAGAGAGCGCATTCGGCGGTAAGTCAATCATTGGATTTACCAGTTTGTGATCAACAGTAGCCACCTAAATTAACTTAACCATAATTGGAATAAAAAAGTAGTGGTAGTGAAGTTATGGAAAAGGTCCATATTTTGTACATTATTACTTATATTGTAAATTTGTTTTGCGTTACATTAAATTGATTTGTATTTCTATCGACAAAAAATATGCTAATCCAGAAAATATTTTACTAACGTTTTTTTTACATAAGTGTATATCGTGATGTTGGGTCAAGAGTTACATGTTGTTACACTAATTTAAATTCACGCAAACATATAAATAATAAATGTAAATAATCAATATAACCCAACGACCTATAAATAAAGGGAATCGGTGATGCCATTGAATATTTTTATTTTTATCAAACTGAGAACTCCTTCCTCATGAAGATTTAACCAACTACTCTGCCGGCCAATTAATAAACTGGCCCATTTCCAACCCTAGGGCTCTCGTCAATAATTTATTACCATCCGTACTTCAAACTGTACTTAATTGCATAGAACAACAAGGATTGCAAAATTTAGTTCATTTATGTTTTATAACTGATTACATAAAATGAGTTTAGTCAAAAAATCGGCTAGGTTAGGTCAGGTTAGGTTAGGTTAAGTTGGGTTAGGTTAGGATAAGTTAGGTTAAATTAGGTTAGGTTGGTTAAAGTTACATTAGGATAGGTTGGTTAAGTTAGGTTAGGTTAGGATTATGTTAGCAATATGTATTCATATTCAACAAATTAACCTATCATGACAACCTGTCCTAACCCACTTTATGAAGAAAGTTATGAAGTATGAAGAATATCATGTCATATTCATGTTTAGGAGAAAAAAAAGACATAATAATAATAATATAATATAATAGTTTTAGCTTAAAAATAATTCTGTTGTTGTAATTAAAATGGTATTTACTTGGATCTTTACCAACTATACTTTCCAGTTAGATGAAGTCTAATGGCTTATATCTGATTTACCTTTTCATAAACTTTAAATTGTTTTTCCTAAGGATGTTAGTTTTAAGGATGTTTTTACTCGTCAAGGGTGGAATTTAAATGATTTTAATGTTTGTTTAACACTCTAGAATGTAACTGCGATGTTATGCTAACATTTCAAGTTAGCCGCTCAAGTGATTTTTCCCATTAAAATGTACACAAGCTAATTTTATCCCGTTATGATTTGTTTGGTTCCTTAAAATACTAAATTTGTGAAATGAAGATTGTATTAAAATAATGCATTGAAGATTTTTATTTAATTTACATGTATTCACTTTTATATGACTGCATAGTGGTTGAAAAATTCATTTTCACTTAGGTTAATTCATAATGATTGATTACAGGTGGGAAGACGGCTGGAGTTGAGGGTAGACGACACACTTCATGCCAGTGCCAATCTGCCGGAAGGGGCGACAGTAGTCAAGGCCCCTGGGCCTGCCGGTGGGCTGTTCTTTGGAGGTCTCCCACCAGGCTTCAACACCACTGGCAGGACTGTCTCCAACACTCCCTTCATCGGCACCATCAAGGACGCTATATTTAATGACCAGTTAGTATAGTCTTTTGTCTACAAGAAAACAGTGTTAAGAAAAACTACCCCTCTGGTAGTTGTTGGCTACCCGACACCATACAATTATCATTCAATGATTTACTTTTTCTACTCTGGTGTCAGCCATTGACTGACATAGGTTTTTTGTACTTATCTTGATAGCTTAATTTTAAAAGCATTACTAAGATATTCCAAGCCATAGTACCTAGATAGAAGTGAATACAAAATTATCATATTTTTATTGAAAACAAATTTTGTTCTTTCTTGGTGATACTTGGTACTCTGATGGCTTTTCCAGATTATTTTGAATATCTTTGGATCCAATGAAAGATAATTATTTAATCAAAATGAATAATTCATTTAAGTAAACTGAAACAACAGACTGTATGTGGAATGCTAGACACAGAATTGACTCAACAGTTGGCAGCAAGTAGTTGTGTTTTCTTGCGTGCCGTTAAGTTAGTTGTGATACAGATTTTTAATAATAGTTTTTTTGAAGTGGAAAACACTGTTACATAGGATGGAAGTGTCTTTTATATTTGGCCTTTTTTTTAAATGACTGAATTATTCATAAAAGAAAGGCTATGAGGTTTCAGTGGTATAATACATTCACCAGCTTACAGCTCTTTATTTCCATATAAACAGTACACGAGTTATGCTTTTAATATATTTTTAACTTTATTACATATTAACAATAAATGCATTTTAATATATTGTTACTTTTTCTTGAAAAATCTAAATGTATAATTAAGTGAATATAAGAAATAAATATATGGATCTAGCTTAAAACTGTTTAATAGAAAAGGTGGTAATTCAATGGGGGTTACCTTTTACTACAATACATTTGGATAAGTACTTGTGTGTTTAAGATGGTTTAATAAATTATTTGAATAACAAAATTGAAAAGAAACAGAAAAATAATAATCACAATGTCATGGCTTATGTTTCTATGAAAATTGTCATAAAAATTACTGAAAATAAGGTATTAGTGCAAGAAATAAGCTTTGTTTATAGCTGGCTAATAGTAGTTTACTGTTTGCAGACTGCTCCATTTTGATTGGCCAGTGTCATTTGAACATGCAGCCATTGGGCGTATGGGTCCCATACATGGAGTCAAGGTACCTGCAGCTCCAGCGATGGCAGTCCGAGCTGTCCGAGGCTGTCGGAAAGTCACCAGCTATAGCCTCCAACAAGGAGCTGTCAAGTTTGGTGACTCATTATTCACTCATGTCCATGTCAGCTTCCGGAAAAGAAATACTTTTCAGAAGAATTTTACTATAGAAATTCACTTCCGGACATTTTACTCCGAAGGTCTCATCTTTGTTGTTCCTGTAAGTACAATATCTATAAATGTGACATTAGTTACTAGGCAGTTTGACATTTAAATAGTTCAATCAAATCAGCCTTTAAAAGATATTCATGATTCCCTATTGATTATGGGCAGCTAGTCAAGTTGATCACCATCCTAAGCTCTCTCTCATTCCCATGGTTAATGATAACAAAGGTTCTGATGGGGAGTATGAAGATATTTATTATGTACCTTTTAGATTTTGAGAGAAAATATTTTAAAATCCTTTCTCATGGGGACAGTCTCATTTGGCTACTTGACAATAATCCAATTCGTCATAGGTCTAGTTAGTTTGTTCATATCATCTAATTCTATCATTCTATGTAGTTTGTTTGTCTATGCAGTATTTGCAGTTGTTTTTACGCTATCCCCTTTCTTTCATCCTAAAGAAACTAACTAGTGTAATTAGCACTTTTGTTCCATTCACACAGTTTTAGGTTAGGTTACCACTGACTGAAGACTTGGTCATCATGTATTATTGCTACCTTCCCAGTTTTGTTGTTCACTTTGAATTGAACTGGTTCAAATCATAATGAATGAACTAGTTCTCTAAGCTGACTAGTTCATTTGACTTAGTCGTTCATGAACTACCCATCCTTTTTGACGATATTATTTTCTTTATTTTAGTATTTGTAATTTGAACAAACAGGAATCGAAATCGAGCGATATCAACAGATGATAGTCGTGATCGAGGAATCAGGATACCGCTGGAATCAAGTGATTCTTGAAATCGTCATATGTCTAATTTTTATAGTTTTTCTTTCCAAATATTGACTGTGTTTTTTTTTTTTCTCATTATAGGGAGCTAGAGGTAAACAGCATTTCATAATGGCTTCTTTACAAAATGGTCGTCTCCAAGTGATTTTGAAAGGCCGCAAGAAAGTTGAGTTATCCTCGCAAGCTGTTTTGAATGATGGAACTTGGCACCATGTAAGTACAATGCTTGACTGTTAAATTTAGTTTAAAATTCATTTAATCTTTTTGTAAATGGTTAGAATATTGTAAGAAAAAAAGTATAAAATCAGTAAAAATATCACTTTAAGCCAAAAAATAACAAAAAAATAAATAAATATAAAACTTATAAGAGTTTGTTATTTTATAAATTAATTAATAAATCAAATAAGAATTTTTAGTTGGAAGATAAATGTAATATACAATTTACTGCCAGCACAAAGAGGAGTGTTCCAATCACCCTTCTCAAAAAAGAAAATCTAGACTAAATTCCAACTTATTTCAGTCTCGCATGACTTAAGGAGCTCTCTTAAGGATTATTAATGAAAATCGTACCTGATATAAGATGACTTAAATTTTAAATGTTGCATTTGCAGGTGACTGTTCAAAAAGAAAATAGAAAAATACTGTTAAAGATTGATTTTATCGCACCAGAAAAGGCCAAAGTGCCTTTCAAAAGAATGAATGTCGGCAGTGTAATGTATGTAGGAGGGATTCCCAACGTTACACTGTCACTGCCTACGTCTGTTGTAAGTATATCATCTTTTATTCTAACAACAACAACAATATACCTAATATTCTTAATTTTTTACGTACAAAATCTTAATACAAAAAAATAATCTATTCTAAATTTTATAAGGTTTAGAGGAAGCAAAATAAATTTGGTAGAATATGTGCATTAATTGAATTGTTAAGTGGCAAAGTGGACCAACCCTAAATTTGTCATTCTGAGATATATAAAGATAAAGTTACAGATTTACTGTGCCAAACATTAATAATAAAAACTGTTACTATTTTACATAATCTAATTGTAAGATATAAGTTATTAACTATGTGAGAAGTTTAATATTGATTATAACTCTTTTTCTATTTTAAAAAAGGACTTAAAATGAAAAATGTGTTTTTCATATAGAAAATTTGGGTTAGTTATAACACAACCTGAAACGTAGGTTTTCATCCAAACAAACATATGTTAGGTGAATAAGAAATAACAACACTAAGGACAGGCGAATAGGAAATAAAATCGCACTATACAGGTTGGTCCATTTTACTTTTCACCTAATTATGATTTGATATTATATACAACTTATATAGGTTGGTCCATATTTCTATAAAATAAATGTTTAGTTGCAAACTAGACCAACATATTTCATGGAATTTAATATAAACCACAGGTGAACCCAAACAAACATAAATAACAGACTACTTAATTGAGTATAAACAAACAAACAGATAATGATACACAAATTAGTTTTACTTTTATTTACTCCAGTCCAACTTTTAATTTATTTTTGTTTTTTCTTAAAACTGATAATCAAGATATGGGTAAATATGGATTTCGAATGAGTGTAGCTGAGTGAATGTAGTCATTGTTACAAAAGAGAGCATTCCTTATAAAGTGTCATTAATTAATAGCCCAATCACAAAGGAACGGCCGGCAGTTATCAGCTGATCCCTTTCATAATTTATTATGTCTCTGATTGTAATCAAACTGAGAACCTTTAGATTATGAAACTGGCTTTTAACCAACTATGCTAATGATAAATAACTTAAACACCACACAATGAAATAGTCAAATTTTGGAGTATATAGTTTTATTTTGTTTAGGATGTATTAGACTTTACGCTAAAGAAATTCCAAGATCTCTGAAATTTGTGAATATTTTTATGTGTATATTCATATTACATCACTGATCTTAAAATACAAGCGAATATGAGGGATGAATAGTGTAATGAGTGTAGATGACCGAGTGAAGTAATCTTTATTAATTAAGGTTGACTGTTCTGTAGAAAGAGCAATTTATCAATAGCCCAATATCCAGGGTAACTGAGGATCCCTGTAGCTTTATGTAGAATCAGAACCAAGTAGTATCTGTCAAATTTTCAGCTGAAGCCTGGTTATTGGTTTTATACCATGGACAATATCCGGCCCCGGACTATCACCCAACACTGACACCCTAGACTTATCTAGCTGTAGTATAATTAGTACCCAGAACCAAAGCTGTGAACCAATTTTAGTAAAGAACAAACTGAACAAAAAATGAACAAAAGAATGAGATGATCACTGCATGTTTATGGAGGGCAGGTGTTTCAACATCACTTGTATCAATACCACTGTACTAGCAAGGGTGAATGGGTGGGTCAATACCACTGTATGGGTGGAAGGGTCAATACCACTAAACGTGTATGGGTGGCTCAATACCACTGTGCTTATATCAATACCACTGAAATAGTAGGGTTGAGCGGGTGGATCAATATCACTGTGCTTATATCAATACCACTGAACTAGTAGGGGTGAGCGAGTGGATCAATACCACTGTGCTTATATCAATACCATTGTAATAGTAGGGGTGACCGGCTGGGTCACACCACTGTATGTGTATGTGTGGACAGGAGATTCAATACCACTGAACGTATTATGTGAGGGCAGATGGTTCAATATCACTGTGCTTGTATCAATACCACTGTACTAGTAGGGGTGAATGAGTGGGTCACACCACTGTATGTGTATGTGTGGACGGGAGAGTCAATACCACTGAACGTATTATGTGAGGGCAGGTGGTTCAACACCACTGTGCTTGTATCAATACCACTGTACTAGTAGGGTTGAATGAGTGGGTCACACCACTGTATGTGTATGCGTGGACGGGAGAGTCAATACCACTGAACGTATTATGTGAGGGCAGATGGTTCAATATCACTATGCTTGTATCAATACCACTGTACTAGTAGGGTTGAATGAGTGGGTCACACCACTGTATGTGTATGTGTGGACGGGAGAGTCAATACCACTGAACGTATTATGTGAGGGCAGGTGGTTCAACACCACTGTGCTTGTATCAATACCACTGTACTAGTAGGGTTGAATGAGGGGACACACCACTGTATGTGTATGCGTGGACGGGAGAGTCAATACCACTGAACGTATTATGTGAGGGCAGATGGTTCAATATCACTATGCTTGTATCAATACCACTGTACTAGTAGGGGTGAATGAGTGGGTCACACCACTGTATGTGTATGCGTGGACGGGAGAGTCAATACCACTGAACGTATTATGTGAGGGCAGATGGTTCAATATCACTGTGCTTGTATCAATACCACTGTACTAGTAGGGGTGAATGAGTGGGTCACACCACTGTATGTGGTTGTGTGGACAGGAGATTCAATACCACTGAACGTGTTATGTGAGGGCAGATGGTTCAATATCACTGTGCTTGTATCAATACCACTGTACTAGTAGGGGTGAATGGGTGGGTCACACCACTGTATGTGTATGGGAGGGCAGGTGGTTCAACACTACTGTGCTTGTATCAATACCACTGTACTAGTAAGAATGAATGGGTGGGTCATACCACTGTATGTGTATGGGAGGGCAGGTGGTTCAACACCACTGTGCTTGTGTATCAATACCACTGTACTAAAAGGGGTGAATGGGTGGGTCATACCACTGTATGTGTATGGGAGGGCAGGTGGTTCAACACCACTGTGCTTATATCAATACCACTGTACTAGTAGGGGTGAATGGGTGGGTCACACCACTGTATGTGTATGTGAGGGCAGATGGTTCAATATCACTATGCTTGTATCAATACCACTGTACTAGTAGGGTTGAATGGGTGGGTCACACCACTGTATGTGTATGTGAGGGCAGATGGTTCAACACCACTGTGCTTGTATCAATACCACTGTACTAGTAGGGGTGAATGGGTGGGTCACACCACTGTATGTGTATGCGTGGACAGGAGATTCAATACCACTGAACGTGTTATGTGAGGCAGATGGTTCATATCACTGTGCTTGTATCAATACCACTGTACTAGTAGGGGTGAATGGGTGGGTCACACCACTGTATGTGTATGGGAGGGCAGGTGGTTCAACACTACTGTGCTTGTATCAATACCACTGTACTAGTAAGAATGAATGGGTGGGTCATACCACTGTATGTGTATGGGAGGGCAGGTGGTTCAACACCACTGTGCTTGTGTATCAATACCACTGTACTAGTAGGGGTGAATGGGTGGGTCATACCACTGTATGTGTATGGGAGGGCAGATGGTTCAACACCACTGTGCTTGTATCAATACCACTGAACTAGTAGGGTTGAATGGGTGGGTCACACCACTGTATGTGTATGGGAGGGCAGATGGTTCAACACCACTGTGCTTGTATCAATACCACTGAACTAGTAGGGTTGAATGGGTGGGTCACACCACTGTATGTGTATGTGAGGGCAGGTGGTTCAATATCACTGTGCTTGTATCAATACCACTGTACTAGTAGGGTTGAATGGGTGGGTCACACCACTGTATGTGTATGGGAGGGCAGGTGGTTCAATATTACTGTGCTTGTATCAATACCACTGTACTAGTAGGGGTGAATGGGTGGGTCATACCACTGTATGTGTATGGGAGGGCAGGTGGTTCAATATTACTGTGCTTGTATCAATACCACTGTACTAGTAGGGGTGAATGGGTGGGTCACACCACTGTATGTGTATGGGAGGGCAGGTGGTTCAATATCACTGTGCTTGTATCAATACCACTGTACTAGTAGGGGTGAATGGGTGGGTCACACCACTGTATGTGTATGGGAGGGCAGGTGGTTCAATATCGCTGTGCTTGTATCAATACCACTGTACTAGTAGGGGTGAATGGGTGGGTCATACCACTGTATGTGTATGGGAGGGCAGGTGGTTCAATATCACTGTGCTTGTATCAATACCACTGTACTAGTAGGGGTGAATGGGTGGGTCATACCACTGTATGTGTATGTGAGGGCAGATGGTTCAATATCACTGTGCTTGTATCAATACCACTGTACTAGTAGGGGTGAATGGGTGGGTCATACCACTGTATGTGTATGGGAGGGCAGGTGGATCAATATTACTGTGCTTGTATCAATACCACTGTACTAGTAGGGGTGAATAGGTGGGTCACACCACTGTATGTGTATGGGAGGGCAGGTGGTTCAACACCATTGTGCTTGTATCAATACCACTGTACTAGTAGGGGTGAATGAGTGGGTCACACCACTGTATGTGTATGCGTGGACGGGAGAGTCAATACCACTGAACGTATTATGTGAGGGCAGATGGTTCAATATTACTGTGCTTGTATCAATACCACTGTACTAGTAGGGGTGAATGAGTGGGGTCACACCACTGTATGTGTATGCGTGGACGGGAGAGTCAATACCACTGAACGTATTATGTGAGGGCAGATGGTTCAATATCACTGTGCTTGTATCAATACCACTGTACTAGTAGGGGTGAATGGGTGGGTCACACCACTGTATGTGTATGGGAGGGTGAGGCAGGTGGTTCAACACCACTGTGCTTGTATCAATACCACTGTACTAGTAGGGTTGAATGAGTGGGTCACACCACTGTATGTGTATGGGAGGGTGAGGCAGGTGGTTCAACACCACTGTGCTTGTATCAATACCACTGTACTAGTAGGGTTGAATGGGTGGGTCACACCACTGTATGTGTATGCGTGGACGGGAGAGTCAATACCACTAAACGTGTTATGTGAGGGCAGATGGTTCAATATCGCTGGTGCTTGTATCAAATACCACTGTACTAATAGGTGTGAGCGGGTGGGGCAAGTACCACTTAACGTGTATGGGGCGGGCGGGTGGCTCAATACCACTTTACATGTATGCGAGGGCAGGTGGGTTCAATACTACTGTACTAGTAAGGGTGAATGGGTGGGTCAATACCACTGTATGGGTGGAAGGGTCAATACCACTAAACGTGTATGGGCGGGGCGGGTGGCTCAATACCACTGTGCTTATATCAATACCACTGCAATTGAGTAGGGTTGAAACGGGTGATCAATATCACTGTGCTTAGTATCAATACCACTGAACTAGTAGGGGTGAGCGAGTGGATCAATACCACTGTGCTTATATCAATACCATTGTAATAGTAGGGGTGACCGGCTGAGTCACACCACTGTATGTGTATGTGTGGACAGGAGATTCAATACCACTGAACGTGTTATGTGAGGGCAGATGGTTCAATATCACTATGCTTGTATCAATACCACTGTACTAGTAGGGGTGAATGGGTGGGTCACACCACTGTATGTGTATGTGTGGACAGGAGATTTAATACCACTGAACGTATTATGTGAGGGCAGATGGTTCAATATCACTATGCTTGTATCAATACCACTGTACTAGTAGGTTGAATGAGTGGGTCACACCACTGTATGTGTTATGCGTGGACGGGAGAGTCAATACCACTGAACGTATTATGTGAGGGCAGATGGTTCAATATCACTGTGCTTGTATCAATACCACTGTACTAGTAGGGGTGAATGGGTGGGTCACACCACTGTAATGTTTATGGGAGGGCAGGTGGTTCAACACCACTGTGCTTGTATCAATACCACTGTACTAGTAGGGATGAATGGGTGGGTCACACCACTGTATGTGTATGTGTGGACGGGAGAGTCAATACCACTGAACGTGTTATGTGAGGGCAGATGGTTCAATATCGCTGTGCTTGTATCAATACCACTGTACTAGTAGGTGTGAGCGGGTGGGGCAATACCACTAAATGTTTTTGGGCGGGCGGGTTGCTCAATACAACTTTACATGTATGCGAGGGCAGGTGGTTCAATACTATTGTACTAGTAGGGGTGAGCGGGTGGTTCTATACCACTGTACGTATATGCGTGGATGGGTAGGTCAATACCACTGAACGTGTATGTGAGGGCAGGTGGTTCAACACCACTGTGCTTGTATCAATACCACTGTACTAGTAGGGTTGAATGAGGGGTCACACCACTGTATGTGTATGCGTGGACGGGAGAGTCAATACCACTGAACGTATTATGTGAGGGCAGATGGTTCAATATCACATGCTTGTATCAATACCACTGTACTAGTAGGGGTGAATGAGTGGGGTCACACCACTGTATGTGTATGCGTGGACGGGAGAGTCAAGTACCACTGAACGTATTAGTGAGGGCAGATGGTTCAATATCACTGTGCTTGTATCAATACCACTGTACTAGTAGGGGGAATGAGTGGGGTCACACCACTGTATGTGGGTTGTGTGGACAGGAGATTCAATACCACTGAACGTGTTATGTGAGGGCAGATGGTTTCAATATCACTGTGCTTGTATCAATACCACTGTACTAGTAGGGGTGAATGGTGGGTCACACCACTGTATGTGTATGGGAGGGGCAGGTGGTTCAACACTACTGTGCTTGTATCAATACCACTGTACTAGTAAGAATGAATGGGGTGGGTCATACCACTGTATGTGTATGGGAGGGGCAGGTGGTTCAAACACCACTTGTGCTTGTGTATCAATACCACTGTACTAAAAGGGGGTGAATGGGTGGGTCATACCACTGTATGTGTAATGGGAGGGCAGGTGGTTCAACACCACTGTGCTTATATCAATACCACTGTACTAGTAGGGGTGATGGGTGGGTCACACCACTGTATGTGTATGTGAGGCAGATGGTTCAATATCACTATGCTTGTATCAATACCACTGTACTAGTAGGGTTGAATGGGTGGGTCACACCACTGTATGTGTATGTGAGGGCAGATGGTTCAAACACCACTGTGCTTGTATCAATACCACTGTACTAGTAGGGGTGAATGGGTGGGTCACACCACTGTATGTGTATGCGTGGACAGGAGATTCAATACCACTGAACGTGTTATGTGAGGGCAGATGGTTCAATATCACTGTGCTTGTATCAATACCACTGTACTAGTAGGGTGAATGGGTGGGTCACACCACTGTATGTGTATGGGGAGGGCAGGTGGTTCAACACTACTGTGCTTGTATCAATACACTGCACTGTACTAGTAAGAATGAATGGTGGGGTCATACCACTGTATGTGTATGGGAGGGCAGGTGGTTCAACACCACTGTGCTTGTGTATCAATACCACTGTACTAAAAGGGGTGAATGGGTGGGTCATACCACTGTATGTGTATGGGAGGGCAGGTGGTTCAACACCACTGTGCTTGTATCAATACCACTGAACTAGTAGGGTTGAATGAGTGGGTCACACCACTGTATGTGTATGGGAGGGCAGATGGTTCAACACCACTGTGCTTGTATCAATACCACTGTACTAGTAGGGTTGAATGGGTGGGTCACACCACTGTATGTGTATGGGAGGGCAGGTGGTTCAATATCACTGTGCTTGTATCAATACCACTGTACTAGTAGGGTTGAATGAGTGGGTCACACCACTGTATGTGTATGGGAGGGCAGGTGGTTCAATATCACTGTGCTTGTATCAATACCACTGTACTAGTAGGGGTGAATGGGTGGGTCACACCACTGTATGTGTATGGGAGGGCAGGGTGGTTCAATATTACTGTGCTTGTATCAATACCACTGTACTAGTAGGGGTGAATGGGTGGGGTCATACCACTGTATGTGTATGGGAGGGCAGGTGGTTCAATATCGCTGTGCTTGTATCAATACCACTGTACTAGTAGGGGTGAATGGGTGGGTCATACCACTGTATGTGTATGGGAGGGCAGGTGGTTCAGTATCACTGTGCTTGTATCAATACCACTGTACTAGTAGGGGTGAATGGGTGGGTCACACCACTGTATGTGTATGGGAGGGCAGATGGTTCAATATCACTGTGCTTGTATCAATACCACTGTACTAGTAGGGGTGAATGGGTGGGTCATACCACTGTATGTGTATGGGAGGGCAGGTGGTTCAATATTACTGTGCTTGTATCAATACCACTGTACTAGTAGGGGTGAATGGGTGGGTCACACCACTGTATGTGTATGGGAGGGCAGGTGGTTCAACACCATTGTGCTTGTATCTTGTTATGTACTTGTTGTGCAGTGGTATTGCCACTGTACTAGTAGGGGTGAATGAGTGGGTCACACCACTGTATGTGTATGCGTGGACGGGAGAGTCAATACCACTGAACGTATTATGTGAGGGCAGATGGTTCAATATTACTGTGCTTGTATCAATACCACTGTACTAGTAGGGGTGAATGAGTGGGTCACACCACTGTATGTGTATGCGTGGACGGGAGAGTCAATACCACTGAACGTATTATGTGAGGGCAGATGGTTCAATATCACTGTGCTTGTATCAATACCACTGTACTAGTAGGGGTGAATGGGTGGGTCACACCACTGTATGTGTATGGGAGGGCAGGTGGTTCAACACCACAGTGCTTGTATCAATACCACTGTACTAGTAGGGGTGAATGGGTGGGTCACACCACTGTATGTGTATGGGAGGGCAGGTGGTTCAACACCACTGTGCTTGTATCAATACCACTGTACTAGTAGGGTTGAATGGGTGGGTCACACCACTGTATGTGTATGCGTGGACGGGAGAGTCAATACCACTAAACGTGTTATGTGAGGGCAGATGGTTCAATATCGCTGTGCTTGTATCAATACCACTGTACTAATAGGTGTGAGCGGGTGGGGCAATACCACTTAACGTGTATGGGCGGGCGGGTGGCTCAATACCACTTTACATGTATGCGAGGGCAGGTGGTTCAATACTACTGTACTAGTAAGGGTGAATGGGTGGGGTCAATACCACTGTATGGGTGGAAGGGTCAATACCACTAAAACGTGTATGGGCGGGCGGGTGGTTCAATACCACTGTGCTTATATCAATACCACTGAAATAGTAGGGTTGAACGGGTGGATCAATATCACTGTGCTTATATCAATACCACTGAACTAGTAGGGGTGAGCGGGTGGGGCAATACCACTTAACGTGTATGGGCGGGCGGGTGGCTCAATACCACTTTACATGTATGCGAGGGCAGGTGGTTCAATACTACTGTACTAGTAAGGGTGAATGGGTGGGTCAATACCACTGTATGGGTGGAAGGGTCAATACCACTAAACGTGTATGGGCGGGCGGGTGGTTCAATACCACTGTGCTTATATCAATACCACTGAAATAGTAGGGTTGAACGGGTGGATCAATACCACTGTGCTTATATCAATACCATTGTAATAGTAGGGGTGACCGGCTGAGTCACACCACTGTATGTGTATGTGTGGACAGGAGATTCAATACCACTGAACGTGTTATGTGAGGGCAGATGGTTCAATATCACTATGCTTGTATCAATACCACTGTACTAGTAGGGGTGAATGGGTGGGTCACACCACTGTATGTGTATGTGTGGACAGGAGATTTAATACCACTGAACGTATTATGTGAGGGCAGATGGTTCAATATCACTATGCTTGTATCAATACCACTGTACTAGTAGGGTTGAATGAGTGGGTCACACCACTGTATGTGTATGCGTGGACGGGAGAGTCAATACCACTGAACGTATTATGTGAGGGCAGATGGTTCAATATCACTATGCTTGTATCAATACCACTGTACTAGTAGGGTTGAATGAGTGGGTCACACCACTGTATGTGTATGCGTGGACGGGAGAGTCAATACCACTGAACGTATTATGTGAGGGCAGATGGTTCAATATCACTATGCTTGTATCAATACCACTGTACTAGTAGGGTTGAATGAGTGGGTCACACCACTGTATGTGTATGCGTGGACGGGAGAGTCAATACCACTGAACGTATTATGTGAGGGCAGATGGTTCAATACCACTGTGCTTGTATCAATACCACTGTACTAGTAGGGTTGAATGAGTGGGTCACACCACTGTATGTGTATGCGTGGACGGGAGAGTCAATACCACTGAACGTATTATGTGAGGGCAGATGGTTCAATACCACTGTGCTTGTATCAATACCACTGTACTAGTAGGGTTGAATGAGTGGGTCACACCACTGTATGTGTATGCGTGGACGGGAGAGTCAATACCACTGAACGTATTATGTGAGGGCAGATGGTTCAATACCACTGTGCTTGTATCAATACCACTGTACTAGTAGGGGTGAATGAGTGGGTCACACCACTGTATGTGTATGTGTGGACAGGAGATTCAATACCACTGAACGTATTATGTGAGGGCAGATGGTTCAATATCACTATGCTTGTATCAATACCACTGTACTAGTAGGGTTGAATGAGTGGGTCACACCACTGTATGTGTATGCGTGGACGGGAGAGTCAATACCACTGAACGTATTATGTGAGGGCAGATGGTTCAATATCACTGTGCTTGTATCAATAACACTGTACTAGTAGGGGTGAATGGGTGGGTCACACCACTGTATGTTTATGGGAGGGCAGGTGGTTCAACACCACTGTGCTTGTATCAATACCACTGTACTAGTAGGGATGAATGGGTGGGTCACACCACTGTATGTGTATGTGTGGACGGGAGAGTCAATACCACTGAACGTGTTATGTGAGGGCAGATGGTTCAATATCGCTGTGCTTGTATCAATACCACTGTACTAGTAGGTGTGAGCGGGTGGGGCAATACCACTAAATGTTTTTGGGCGGGCGGGTTGCTCAATACAACTTTACATGTATGCGAGGGCAGGTGGTTCAATACTATTGTACTAGTAGGGGTGAGCGGGTGGTTCTA
>JAQJVL010000198.1:1479013-1537151 GCA_035578905.1 Stictocephala bisonia
ATGCAGTGGGAAGGGGTACCGACCATTACACTTTCTCTTAAACCATTAACTTTTAATTGCCTATTTCAATTATTTGTACCTTTGTCATTCTCCCTCTTTCAGTTTTAGCCATCGTTCTTTACATTGAAAATATAATTTAACATTTTAAAAATAAATTATAATTGATGTCTTAAAATATTTAAGTTATAATTTGAATGATCTCGAATCAATCATTTTTTTGAAGGTACAAACTTTGAAGTTGGAGGGCTTTTAGAGGTAGAGCTTGAGTTCCGCACATCCGAGATGAATGGAATCCTGCTTAGTGTAGCAGAACCACAAGGCTATCCTGCGCTGAGTATAGAATTGGACGGAGGCAAGGTATGACAAAATTACTTATTTTTGTATTGTTGAAATTATAAATCATTATAAATGCAGAGTAAAGATGTAAGTGTCCGTAAGAATTTTATCAAGTAAGAAACTGATCAACTGTTTGTAAGTGCTTTATCATAATATTTGTGTACCCTTTCCTTTAAATTTTAAACTACACATTCTATGGCTACAATGAAGATAAGGAAAATTATAGTAATATTTTGTTCCAGTTTTGGTAGAGAAAACGTAGGCTTACTTTAAGGAAAATCCTTTGTACAAAAAAGAAATATAAAACACAAAATAAATACACATGGAGATATTCAACTCCACTGAAGTCAACATCTAACAATAACAGTTGAAGATTAGAAGAAGTTAATGTAAATTGTTTTAATATAATAATGGACATTTTAAATATCAGCTAAACTATATGCAAGAGAACTATATTATCAGTATTTTAATAAATAACAATTCTGTTCAATTTATAACAGTACAACCTTGGTCCTTGATCCAGTCTTGATATGTCTGGCTGTATGTGTCACCGGCTTGACAATCAGATGAAAATAATATTTTTATTAGATACAATTAAAAGTACATGATAACCCAGCAAAGCCAATCTTGAACACGATTGTTGAGTTTTGCATCTTGAATATTGAAGGCACTGTCCTTTTTTTAACTTGGGAACTGCCACTTGTCACTGCATAATGCGTCCTAAAATTCAAACTGGCAATTTGTTTACCTCTGTAACAGAGTGTGTGGAAGAGTCCATATCTCATATGGGAAAGTGGAAGAGTTAATTATTTACCACCCTTCTAGTAATTATTTATCAGTTGGAGGTTCTCATTCATTTAAAGGGTTGAGTTACTGTACGTCCTTTTAAAACCACTAAAATTATATTGTGTTTTTTAGTATAATTTTAGTGTGTTTTTTTTTAAATACTGTATAGTAACGTAACATATGATTGTAAAGTTTTAAATTAGTAAAATACTGTTGTTTTTAAAAAGTATGTCTTATGAAAACCAAGATTTCAACAATACATAGTCGTCTAGTAAAACTTTCCATGCAATAGTAGGTGCTCCTCTCTCACCATCTGATATTAGATATCAAATCTGTTCTTGTTAGAAAACCAAGTTTTATATGGCATGTTTTATCCGGGTTGACGTACTGCCACATTAGACCGGATAACTGAGGTTGTAATGTAATTGTTTAATTTAATAAGCTTAATGATTTTATTAAATTTAAGCTAATTTAATAAGATTTAATGTTTCACCTTGGTACCATATTAATCATATGAGGGTTATGTGACACAATAAAATCAGTGTCATTGTCTGTTTACTTGACCAGTTGTTTATGTTGGACAGGTGGTAATGGCTGGAGATATGGGAGATAGAAGGCCGTTCCGTCTGGAGCAAGGGTTTGCCTCAGAGTTTGAAGTGTGTGACAACAGGTGGCACCACATAGTTGCTCACTATGCAGGAGGGAAGCTGACCCTTAGAGTTGATCAGATGGAGCAGAATTACTGGCTGGCAGATCATGGCCACCTGACCGAGGCTCACACCAGTAGTCCGCTCTACATCGGAGGTCTGCCAGGTATGTTGTGTCAGAAATGTTTAGTATTATGTAATGATACTCTCAACACAAATGACAGGTAATTAGTTATTGCATTAAGGAAGAACCTTTGAAAACATACTTGCACTAAACAGGGACATTAGTCATAGTTAAATTTTCAGCATTTTTGACACTTCCCAAGGTGGAAGTTTTTTGAAGTTATATTAATTTTTTTTATTATGTTCAATGAATGTGTACTCTGCATTTTAAATTTGCTTTTGTTCCTATTTGTGTTAAAGTAATGTATGGCCTGGAGCCCTTTACGTCTGGAAAACCATCCCAATCAACATATCCTGTTTTCACAATTTCCTGTCCTTTATCATACTATCTTATCAAGTTTATAGAAATAATTGTTAGAGAAAGCACTAACATTATGCACTGTCATTTTAATATGACATAGTCTGTGGAAAATTGTCTAATTGTTTTCATTTGAATACTATTGTCATTTTGCTGGACTTAGAAAACTAAGTAGGATTGATTTCAGAGTGTATGATTTCTTGGCCTGCAATAAAGAGATGCATTGTTTTCATATTCAGAGTTATTAGGCTAAATACTTTATAACATTTATCACTCATATCCTAAACTGGAATTGCTTTAGGGAGTAAATTGCCATGAAGGTAAAAAATATCAAGGCCTATGATGTAACCCCTTCAACTCCCACTTCCATCCATAGCACCACTATAAATTGTTAAATGGTTGAATTTATTTCCTTTAGTCTGCTGCAGTCAGACCTGCCCAATTTATAATTTACTTTTAACTGATAGAATATTAGAAATTGATTCAGACATTTTATGATTTTTAAGACGTTCCTTTTAAACAAATATTAAACATGTAAGTGTTATAATTTATGTCTAAGGAAATGATTACTTTAAATCCCTTCTTTAAACTATGATAAAAATATGCATTATTCACTTTTATTTTGTAGGCTTAAGCGGCTGGTTATTTTAAAAGTAATGAATACATTATTTTCTTGTAAATTTTAAATTATGTTGTCAACCGTTTTGACGTCAGGTATATATTACTGTTTGGGTTACTTTTTTAAAAACTATCAAAGCCATACTCTGCTTATTGCAGACCATGCAAAAATGTCAAAATAGTAGTTTGAAGTATTTTAGACTAACTACGAAGTTTATTATGTTTTGTGTTTATTATGTACATAAGTTTAGGAATACAAATACGTAAATATGTTTTATCTTTATCACCTTTATATATGAAAAAAAAAACATATTTTAAATGGGTTCTATTTCTTGCTAGATTTGTTTATGTAGTTATGTTTGTTTTGATTATGTTGTTTGTTTTGTGGGTTGATTTGATTTAAGTTGTTAATAGGTTATTTGTGTTTTATCTGCTTTAGTTTAGTGGTGTTAATATCATTATCACAATTCATTTTTTTAAGAGTTTGAAATAAACATGATTATGGATGAAAATCCAGATATTAATTCCTGTAGCTGTCTGCAAATTAAAAATTATTTTCTTTGGAGTTATTTTAAGTTACTAAAATCAGTTCAAACCAAGTCAGTCACTACCCACACGAAGAAGGTGCCAGTGGCACTGACATTTGCGTTATTTTTGTATTTATTTTCATGTTTATTGTGTCAGTGGACTTGTCCTTTCATGTTTATTGTGTCAGTGGACTTGTCTTTTCATGTTTACTGTGTCAGTGGACTTGTATTTTCATGTTTACTGTGTCAGTGGAATTGTATTTTCATGTTTATTGTGTCAGTGGACTTGTCTTTTCATTTTTATTGTGTCAGTGGACTTGTCTTTTCATGTTTACTGTGTCAGTGGACTTGTATTTTCAAGTTTACTGTGTCAGTGGACTTGTCTTTTCATGTTTATTGTGTCAGTGGACTTGTCTTTTCACGTTTACTATGTCAGTGGACTTGTCTTTTCATGTTTATTGTGTCAGTGGACTTGTATTTTCATGTTTACTGTGTCAGTGGACTGGTCTTTTCATGTTTATTGTGTCAGTGGACTTGTCTTTTCATGTTTATTGTGTCAGTGGACTTGTATTTTCATGTTTACTGTGTCAGTGGACTTGTCTTTTCATGTTTATTGTGTCAGTGGACTTGTATTTTCATGTTTACTGTGTCAGTGGACTTGTCTTTTCATGTTTATTGTGTCAGTGGACTTGTCCTTTCATGTTTACTGTGTCAGTGGACTTGTCCTTTCATGTTTACTGTGTCAGTGGACTTGTCTTTTCATGTTTACTGTGTCAGTGGACTTGTCTTTTCATGTTTATTGTGTCAGTGGACTTGTCTTTTCATGTTTACTGTGTCAGTGGACTTGTCTTTTCATGTTTACTGTGTCAGTGGACTTGTCTTTTCATGTTTATTGTGTCAGTGGACTTGTCCTTTCATGTTTATTGTGTCAGTGGACTTGTCCTTTCATGTTTATTGTGTCAGTGGACTTGTCTTTTCATGTTTACTGTGTCAGTGGACTTGTCCTTTCATGTTTACTGTGTCAGTGGACTTGTCTTTTCATGTTTACTGTGTCAGTGGACTTGTCTTTTTATGTTTACTGTGTCAGTGGATTTGTCTTTTCAGTTAACTTTCCTAATGCAGTAAATATCTCCTATTATACTAAACCTTGCCCACCAAAATAACTCCATAGAAATAAATTTGGGATTTTTGTGCAGCTAAAGGAGGAAAAATCAGCTAAATCATGCAAAAAAGGATCTGGATTTCCATCCATAATCCTGTTCATTTAAGAATTAAATAAACAGCAATAAATATTAATTACAATAATAATATTGATTTCAATCATTATCTATTTGCATTGATGCATGGAATTGAAAGAATTTGCTGCATTGCACATCCCTAATAATTGATTAGTATTTACAGTTTTGTAATAAAAGAGGATTTATTCTCAAAGTTATTTTTAACAAGAACTAGACAATAATATTTATTGTAAAGCAAAACACATTTATATGTAATATTATTGTAAAATAATTTAAATATTTAACAATTCCTGTACTACACACAGTTCTGGTACTACTGCCGTAGACTGTATCTATGAATCAATGTTAAAAAGTGGTTTAGATGCATGTGCAGTAAGATAGAAATTTTGCTTTGTACTGCTGGACATGTGCTCGGTTACTTGCTGTTTGCACACACATTAAAATTTTTAATTGCAGATGGTCTTATTGTTTATTTGCTAAATAATTATGAATTATTTTTATATTTAAAACAAAATTATAATATATTTAACAAAATTATGTAATGCTAGAAGATAAATAATCATTAGAATGACAATGAATTAATAAAATTATGAGACTTAACTTCAAAAAATCCTCACAAATAAAAAAAGTAACCAGTAAAATATATAAATACATAAAATAAAAAAAAAATTAAACAGTAAAAATAAACTATAATTTTGTCTTCATGTATATAAAATTCATATTCGTTTCACCTAACTTAATTCCTTCAGCAAAACAATCAGTGTCTGTTTTTTTTCTGTAAATTTGGTTAAGAACTATAATAATAAAAATATTACTAACCATATTGTTTCTTTTACGAGGCATGTTTTTAAAGTAAGTACCGTTTTTGAATCCCGACGTAGCACTGTGTACCACTCACTATCTGTTGGAAAGCCATAGCCGCCGTTACGGATTCATTCGACATTATTTAAGGTTGCTTATGAATGTTTAAAATGTCTCCTCCGATTGAAAATGCCGCCGACTGTGAAGTATGCACTGTGTAAGTTTTCTTACACTTAGAGTGTGAAAGCAGCTGACATTCACTGTGAGATCTGTCACAGTAACAGTTAGTTGGTTTAAAAAACCTTCATCGTCATGATTCTAATTTTCTAGAAATGTGAGAGAACTGGCTAAACTTTTGTTTTTGTGATTCTCGCTAAACATTTGTTTTTGTGATTCTCTATCAGCATTTTGGGAAACCAACAAATAAGCATAACTCTCGATACTTCGAATGTTATATCACAATTTCATAAATAACACTTCTTGACACTTGAGGACACTAACTACATAATGATGCAGTTGTAAAGTGTCTGTTTTCTCTTACTTTTTCATTAACGTTTTACGCTGAATCATAATTATAAGTGTAGGTTGTCCACTTTTTTCATCATGCACCTTCTTTTTTTCATCATGCACCTTCTTTTTTTCATCATGCACCTTCTTTTTTTCATCATGCACCTTCTTTTTTTCATCATGCACCTTCTTTTTTTCATCATGCACCTTCTTTGTCGACATCTTTGGCTATCACATTTATGACCATCTTTGTCAGCACTGGTGGCATAGTGCTACAACCCAGCTACTTGGGGACAAAGTGTTGAGGAGATTAAAGGGGATAGGTTCTATGCTTGGTTCTATTGGGCTTTTAATAAATAGTTCTTTCTAAGGAACAGACAACCTTAGAGTAACAATGATTACATTCGTTCATTTACACTCATTTCAATCATTATCTGACGATGGGCGTCGTAATAATGAATAGAATGAATGAATAGTCTTTAAAAGCTCTCAACCGTTTCCGTACCATCCCATCACTCATTCTGTTTTCTTCATAAAACTCACAGATCTCGCGATTAATGTCAGCTGCTTTCACATCCTAATCATTAACCCTCCAGGTGCTGACATCGCGTAGCGCGATGTCAGCGCTCGCCGTTGTAGTGCTGACATCGCGTAGCGCGATGTTAGGTACGCGATCTATTTAAAACGCACTAGCGGCTTTAAACGACTGAATATTACAAAGTATGTTATATAGTATTGAAGTAGAAGAAACGCGGAACATATTATACTCTATGGAATACGTCTGCATCAAAACAGCCGATATACAACAATTGTTTAGGAGCGTATGTTTTGTTTTCAACACACACAAATCAGATGCTCAGTGTATTGCCGCTTGGTGTTTGTTTACATTGTAAGTTTGTTATTGTAATCTATTATTATTGTTTTATTTTGTTTTTTATTGTATTTTATCTTAAAAAATGAGTGAATTAAGTAGGTCTAGTGCAATAATAAATGTGTTAGATGAACTAAATGAACAATCAGACATTGAGAGTGAAGTTGACTGTGAATAAATCATCTTGTCATTCCTCCAGAATGTAAATTTTTGTACATAAGATATATTTTTTAATTAATTATTTTAGTTTTTTATTGATTGTCATTGTTATATTTTGTAAGCTGAAAACATTTTGAGTTGTAAAAGTGAAATAACACTACATGTTACAATGAAATGTGTAACTTGTCATGTATTAGTGATTTTTTACATAGGACAATTTTCCATTTTTTACCCTAACTGAATGTGTCTAAGAATATAACCTATAACATGTATATATTTTTGTGTTTATTATTAAGTTTTCTACCATATGTATATCTTGGATTTTCATTTTATGTCTTTTGTGAACTGATACATGAACTCAAATTTAAAAAATTGAAAAAAAAATTTCTTCTTTGTAAAGAATAACATCCAGCAATAGTTTACCATGAAAAGATAAGTCCTGTATAAGAATATTTTCTTATTCTATGGTTTATTCTGAAAATAATGATATGTAATATGTACCATTTACATTAGGTTTACAGTATTTAAAAAAATATTTTATATACAGTTGCAAACATGATGAAAAACGCCTAGCACTTAAGAAAGTTCAACCCAGCACCTGGAGGGTTAAAAAAATTCAAAAGTGCAAAATTCATAGTCGGTGGCATTTTCAATCAGAGGAGGTATTTTAAACACTAATAAGCGACCTTAAATACTGTCAAATTGATCTGAAACGGCGTCTGTAGTTTGCTAACACAGCAAGATAGTGGCGGCAGATAGTGGTAAACAGCATGCATGTGCCGAAAACTAACCACAATTTCGACCGCACGAATGCAGCACTACAACAGCGGGATTCCAAAACAGTACTTACTTTAAAAACACGCCTAGTATAATGCAACATTATTTTAATTTATGTAGGGGAAAGTGCAGGACTCAATCTCAAAGATATTATTCTTTCTGTAAAATAAGGTAATAATGAAACGTTTCTAAAACAGATAAAAACAAATCTTTGATTCACAAGAGTACAACAAATTATAAGCATAGCATATTCCTAAATGTATTAACTATAGACAATGAGTTTTGAAACAAATGGACTGCTCAAGTCAATAAATTTGCTGTAGACATGGTTTGTGCTGCTATCTAACAGTAATTTGTTTCAACTAAATGCACAGAGTACTATTAGCTCGGGTATTAGTCACTTTAGTGTGTGCTGGAGAGATATAGAGACAGGGAGATTACTGGCGCTACCTGTGAAACACTTAACAGAACTAATTTTACCGAACAGAAAACCCAGCTTCACAGAACCCATAAGATTGGGCAGTGTTCTTATTTTTCTATAGTCAATGCCGTAGGTGATTTTTACCTTCACTTTAATCATGCAAGTTTGTGGCACTTTCCCTTATGTTGATAACTTAATTAAAAATGATATTTTAGTGTACACTCAGAGGTTTATTGTCGTTTTTGAACTGTTTTAGAGCAGTATTTCTGGTTTGCAGATCATGCAGCCAGCGGGACACTTCAGATGAGGGAAAACTTCAAAGGGTGTATCCGCAATGTCAGGATTGGCGGTGAGCGGACAGACTGGACAGCGATGGCTTCCTTGCACAACATTCTCCTCAGCTCGTGTCCGCTGCCCAGCTGACGCCACCTGTGATGTGTCATCCACTGCCACATAGATCATGTCATCACGTCCAATAAGTCATAGATCTGTCATCAACTATCACTGCCATATCATCAGTCATCGATAGCCCTCATTGAACTGCCAATACCATAGTCACTATCATTCCCATGAAGTATTTATTTTTATTAGTGGTTTGTGCCAATTTTTAATGTTTTACACATGATACGCTTAAAATACAGTATCTATACATTATTGACTGTCCAATACTCATCTCTTGAACAGCAAAGAAATTAAATATTATTAAAAAATACTCATTTATTTGAATAAAATAATGATTAGTAAGTATTGCACAGTTTCTAAACTCTAAAATTATTTCTAAAGTCAAAAAAGAAATAAATTAAGCTTAAAGTTTGCAAAGTTATGACTATTAGAGCATTGTACAAAATTGTAGAATATCATTAGAAGTTGTAAGTATTATAAGAAGATGTGTTCACTATTAATGTTAGAATTTAACTGTGACTGTCTGTTTACACAATTAGTTGACCGACCTTTTGTGACTATCTGCTGCCATTCATTTATTTATGTATTCCATCTTTAATATTACAAATAATACACCCTCTTACCCAAGAACTCCCTAATCATATGGATCTGTTCCCCATGATCTGTGGGCCTTCCATTTCACCCATCGTCATCTGACATGCACCAATAATTCACATTGTTGGACAATCGTTAAATCTGTCCAGGTTATTTAATGGCTGTTTTTCGTGTTTTTATTTGAAAGAAAGATTCATATTATTTAATTATTACTAAAACATTTCATTTTGGATTCGTCACGAAAATTACGTTTACGCACTGTATTAGTAAATATGTCTAGGCATTGTTGTGTTATTGAGAAATATGATGAGTTAGGAAAATTCTGAAGATTTGCAGCAGGTATACTAAAGCACGTTCTACTGATTTATTTATAATATAAGTATATATAGGTTAAACAGTTGTATTATAGGTTAAACAGTTGTATTACTTTGTATATAGTGTGTATTTTGTGCTGACATATCTAATATTTATTTCTGCTGTAAATACTTAAAATACCCTTACATTACTTTATAAATAATTTTAAATTATTAAAATAGTAAACGGCAAAATAAAAAATAAGGTGCATATTCATTCATTAATTTTCTTTGAATTAACTAATGTAAAAGTAATCAACAGATAGATATTTTCAACTGTTCAAAAAATTGTAATTTATTGTTATCTTAAACCACTACTATTCTTCAGTTTATTTGTAACTTTTTTATTTGAAACATTGTATTATATATGTTTGTATTAAGAATCACTGTATATAAATATATAGATTATTTATTATTGTATACCTTAGATAGTATTTATTTTATTTGTACAAATTGCCTTGAGACTAATGAATTCAATATTAAAAGAGATATTTTTTATAAAAAGTTTTTTCCTAAATCTGGTGTCAGAAATTATTTACCTCCTTTATGCGTTCCGTCACAGATAACTAACTCTACCTAGACGGCTCATCTCCATGGTAAAGAGTGTTAACAAATTTCTCGTAGTGTGTCAACTGTCCGCTTTAAAGCTCGTCTAACAGCTGTCAACTGGGCGGCGTTGCCAGATTGAACTCAATAAACTAACCATACTAAAAACGAATATTACAATAATAAATATCAGCTGATAATAATAATTGAGGTTTAATATTTGTTCAATGTGGCACAAACTCCTTACACATGGCTTACGCTTTTCTCGTGTACTATGAGCCATCTGGGTAGAGTTAGTTATCTATGGTTCCGCTGTTTATATTAACACATGAAATATTATTGGTGTAAATTTCGTGAAATATTTTTCAAGACGTATCTACAAACATGAGGATGTCCAGAAAAGAAATTACGTTTTGATATAAAAAAGACAAAAACTATTTGTATTTGAGTGAAAGCACCATTAAAATACCTCCGTTTTACATAGTCATTATACAAATTATTTTTTAAGGCACTTATCACAACAATAAACAAGCTTTGAAGTTCTATCGTCACAAAATTTGGGCACCTGAGACTTCAACAAGTTGGTCAAACCTTCTTGGAGCCCCACAGTGTCATGAAAGGACCCCAAACAAGACCTCTTGTGTGATTTGCTGTATATGGTTGGGCGTTTTCATAAAAAAAACTTTAACTCATCTTTCCTCAACACTACTTGTTCTGAATTAAGCTTTATTGCAACATTAACTTATTATTAACGATCTATCTGAAGGTAGTTACTTACCCTCTCTGTAGGTCTGGCATAGAATCCTGAAAGTGGAGCTTGCTGTTCCCAACAGGGGCTGTTGAGTCATCTGCTTGGGTGGGTGTCTAGGTACATTATTTTATGATTGAAATACATACAAAATTGATATATCATTATGATATATTTATTCATTATAATTATATAAATTGATAACAGTCCTACAATGTATACTAACAAAAGGGGTTTGTAGTGATTGGTCTACAGCAATTATTCTTATAATTTTGTATTGATTACATTTATGAACAAAATTACTACTCCCACAACAAAATATGCTATTAGACAATACTTAAAAAAAGATAAATTATAGTGACCTAAAAACAAGATATAAAAAACTTAGTGTCTTATTTATTTGTACTAGACAAATAAGATTAGAAAGCCTACCTGCTACATCATTTATATGTTGATCCAAGAATATCTTACTATAGATAAAAAAGTACCTAGAAATTTAATAGTATACGAATCTTGTTGAAAAGAAGAATCTCTTAGACCCAAATGAGTTCATGATTTTGTTTCAATTCAGTAAGAATACATTTTATGAAACTGGAAAGTGTGTTTTTTGTCAGTTTTATTGAAGAATATTAGAATTGAAATCAACATTACAATTAAATTTCACAGTCTGCTTAGAATACTAATAAATAAATAAAATAGGTAAGTAAATAATTAATTACGTATTATAAACAAATACAGTTCCCAAGAAGATCTGCTTGTGTACCACAATATAGTGGTTCTCCCCTCCCCTTACTTTACTATTTAGATTGCCCACCCACCCAATGTTAACACTTGTGTTACACTTTACTATCAATGAACGCATTCTCATGGGCTCATGAAAGTACTGTAAAGCATGTTTCAGACAAGTATTCTAAATGGTTGAACCTAAGAACACATAAGACAAGTATTATTAGTTGGGTTAAAGTTTCACAAGCACATAGATGTGGTAGTTGACTACAAGTTTGTCCTCATTACCGATTATCGTCGCTTGAATTACCATGGTATACACTAAGGATATAATTGTCACATCCATATTTAGGCATTGAAGTCCTGATCAATTTGGGTAGTGACCAGTGATTTCAGAATTGGAGATCATAGTTTAGTTATCATAGTGAATTACCGTCGATTTCTTGATCAAGCGTTGTGAAATTCGATGGATAACTCTGTGAATTTCATCGTTCAGCTCCAGAATCTGCAAATGCAGATCTTTAGTCAAAATACACTGCATTGTACGTAGAAAATGCCTAATTGCTGGTAACAACGACGAGGTTGACAGATTTTTTCGAACATGTGCATTTGTCATGGTGATAATTGTCACTGATGTCAAGGGCATACTACTAACTAACACTGAACTCGTTACATTAAATTTATCAATAAGTTTTTTATTGTTAGTTTTCCGTCAAGTGATGGACGGTTATGGTTACTAAAATAATTTCGCATTGCTTGAATCGTGTAACTGTAGTAAGACAGAGTACAGAGTCTCTAATAGCTTGAATATAATTGTAAAATTATTTGTAACTTATGAAAAAAAGAACTGTTTTTAGTAAGAGTGATGGAATAAAATAAAGAATATTGGGTATATGAGAGTTAAATATAGAATATGTTTCCTCTAATTTGAATGTTGCTGCAAGATTGTCAAAATTTCAAATGACAGCAAGAAGTGTATTTTTTGTACTTAAAACAGCTGAACATTTTTACCAGGAAATCAATCGATTTGAATATGTGTCCGAGTTGGTTGTCCACTCATAAAGTATCTGAAAAGACTTAAGAGACAGTTTACATTAATGACAAAAATAAACGAAATCCGGCGAAAAACAAAGCCAGGTGGAAAATGCAGCAGGTATATATACAAGTACAATACACATACACGAACAATGGTATTTGCTGACTCACCCACCCAAACCTGTTCAGTGGTATTGACCTACCCACCCACCCATTCTCATTCAGTGGTATTGACCCACCCGCCCACCCATACACGCACGGTGGTATTGAACCACACGCCCACCCATACACGTACAGTGGTATTGAACCACACGCCCACCCATACACGTACAGTGGTACTGAACCACCCGCCCACTTATACACGTACAGTGGTATTTATACACCCATTTGTCCATACACTAACAGTGGTATTGGCCCACTCACCCATCCATACACGTACAGTGGTATTGGAACATGCTCTTTGCTCGTGACCCTCTCTGTAGTTATAATGACTCATTAAGCTTATTCATTATAATTAAATGAATAAGCTTAATGGTCTTATACAGAGCTTGATTCATTATGTGTTATGAGACCTGAACAAGAATAGAGTAATAATTATAACCTCATATAGAGTTATATATAGATGTTCAACTTCATAAAACTTGTTGTTTAAAACTATTTTAAGTACATTAATTATTGCTCAAGATTATTAGTTTTTTATTTTATGTAATGCTAACAACAAATAAAAATACATTAAATTATGTAGTTGTTAATAAATAAATAATGAACTTGAAAGTTGGTTGGGTTTTTATTTTATTTAATTCCAAGGAAAATGTTGTATGTGGATTATGGTGAAGTATAATAGTAGTCTTTGTTACACATTTAGCCGATTTTTCCCTGAGAAAACTCATGAATGTCAAGTGAACAAACGAAATAACGGCTGATTCCTTTCAACATTTTGTTTGTCACTGGCTGAGACGTAATGGGATATCTCTTATGAAGCTAAGCTAACTAACACCAGTGGTACACACCAGAAACTCTGAACCACTCATCCTTAATATATAATACGTCAAGCCGTTTTTTTGTCAACGCAACTTCTCCATTATTTACTGACCAATTATAACAATTGAGGTGTCAACAAGTTTTCCCTTATTCCTACTTGTGCAATATGGTCTTTATTGTTAAATATTTTATCCTGAAGGGCAAGTATACATGGGCCAGCCTAACAGTGCTCACAGACTCGACTGTACTAACTGTTCTCAAAACATAGAAATATTTCATTTTTGCTATTGCTACCCAATTCAAAAGTTTGCATTTAATTTGTTTTAAACTAACAGATGATGATTAATTAAATAATAAAATAACTGGATTAGATAACCATTGAGATGTTAAAGTCCAGTGGGGTGGAGCCCTACAGACAGATGCAAATAAATCTATGATTACAACCTTCCATGGGGAAAAATACATAACTTCCCAAAATATGATGACAATCTGATGAATGTTGTAGTAATACAAAAAGGACATACTTACAAAATAACTCTTTCTAATATTATAAAAGATCTAACCTACTCAATATTATAAACATAATTATTTACATTCCAACACATTCTAAAATTGTATAAACACCATTATTTATTTTTGAACAGCTGTTACTTTTCAATTCGTTTAAATCTCTCTCCATGTTAATCTTATGGGCTAAAAACACACAGTTAGCACAACCTAAAGGTGTGCGTGACCTTGAGAAGAGGTTAGTAGAAACGGGAAAGAGTGGGGGTACTTTTCTAAAAACATTATACTGATTGATTATACTGATACAAATTATACTGATGATTGAAAACTAGAAAATATTTGAAACCGGTGAATAGAAATGCACTGGTAACTAATTATTTTGTGTTAATTCTATATGTAAATAAATATAACCTGCTATTATTTCTGGGCCTAAAAGACATTTCTGTTAAACATTATTAGCTGTTTACTACTAGTAACATTTAAATAGTGCTTAAAACGTATCTTGTTTATTTAAATAATCTCAATCAAATAAACAAATAATATATGGTTTTTAAACTTTTTAAAAATATATGAAAAATGTCTTTTTGTACCATCTGTGTGAATATAACATAACATTATCAAATAATAAATGAAACTTTTAATACTTGTTTAGGGATATGTTAAAATATTCATTAGTCTTTGGTCACAAAAATTAAATAGCTTTACATCGTGAGAATGGTTAGTACATTCTAGTCCATGAGCACGGTTATACTAGACTGGGCCATCTGTCATAGAAGCGGGACAGGGTGAGGACTCTTTTCTAAAAACGTTACTCATCAAGTGATTGAAAACGAGAAAATATTTTATACCTGTGTAAGAGAAATGGAATTCTAATTGTAAATATATAACCTTGTCTTTTTAACTCAATACAACTAAATTATTACTGTTCCTAAATCGTCTGTTTGGCAAGTTATTTCTGTTAATTAGGCCTTGAACACATTTCTAATAAACATTATTGACGGTTTGCTAATAGTAACGTTTAAATAGTGTTAAATTAATACATTTCTTACATATTTAAAAAAAATTGGGTGTGCGTCGGACCACACGGTGGAAGTTATACTTCTTTGGCCATTCTCATACACCCACTCACGCACACAAACAGACAGGATATATAAATGAAATATAAGACATTTTTCAATATTATTCAATATATTTATCTTCAATATATTATACGTGACTTCATTATTATATTATACACCTATATTATCATTATCAGTAATTTCTTCGATAAAATTTCTTCGATTAACAATCGATTAATCGATAGTTCTTAAAAATTTGTTCTTACTTTTCAGCGTGACGCGGTTTCTCGACCAACATCCCATCCCAAAGTGTCTAACGGGCGCAAAGAAGTATAACTTCAATAATCTCAATTAAATAAACAAATAACATATAGTTTTGAATTTTTTTAAATATATGGAGAGTGTTACCTTTTTGTAATGTGATTATTTAACATCTGAGTGATCATAACATAATAACAAATAATATATGAAAATTAAATATTTGTTTTGGGATATGTAAAATATTTATTAGTCTTTAGTTGCAAAAATTAAATAGATTTACGTTGTGAGAACAAGTAGTACAGTAAAATCCGCGAGCACGTTTAGGCTGGGCCTTTTGTATTACATATGGAGGGAGAACATCTTGACACCCCTTATCATTATCCACCTAAGTAATGAAAAAAAAACTCAGAGACGTACAATTTATACTTTCACTACGGAAAAGGTGAAGTAATAATGGCGAGAAGTTGTAAAAGCTTTTAAAATAATTAAAACTTGAGGGACAAAAAGAACCTTCTTGAGTAATTTGAGCAGAGTTGACGGTTGTCCCATTAATATCACAAAACGTAGAATAATTTTAGATCATAGGCTCTATACTAGGTGCTTTTAATACTGACACGGTGTCCGCTCAGTGGTTGCCATCGACGTGGGCACTACTTGAAAAGTCTGGTGTGTTCACGTTAGGTGATAGTCAGGTGTTGTTGGGTAGGGAAGAGAATTGAGTATCTGGCTTATCAGTTTATTGAAAATCAGACCAAAACTACTATGCTCGGATTCCACCTAAACTCTAGGTCCCTTAGTTGTCATGGCTATTGTGCTGTTAATAAATGGCTCTTTCTAAGAAACAGTCGATCTTAGTTAGTAATAATGACTACATGCGATCATCTAAACTCATTTTATTCATTCGCTCCTCATATTCACCCATATCTCTAGGATCGGCGTCTGAATTATGAATAATTAATTAATCACACATTCTTACTGCAAGCTGGAACCTCTACTACCACTCAGCTAACAATGAAGACATTATGTACGTATATAGTTCTCGGAGACATAGCTTATATGTAAACCTGACATACACTTCACTAATGTCACTTATATTGAGAATTAAACTTGTATTAACTGATGGTTACTGTTGATAAACCTATGTATGTGACACAACTAATGACATCAATATTATTTATTAATTATTATTATCTTTTTAACTTAGACAGACTATATGTATAACTGCAGATCATTGATATTTAGTTTGAATTTGTATAAGGTAGTTTAACAAGAATATTGATTAGGTACGTAATAGTCTTATTTAAGTTATTCTGAAAATCACTTAAAAAATAATCACCACATTTATCTATTACCAGGTCAATTTGACGGTTTCAGTGAGGTTTTACTACAGTAAATTTACTGAAGTACTTCCAAATCTATTGTTAACAAGTGGTATTTTGCTAACATAAACAAAACTGACTTAGTGGGATGGAAAGGAAAATGAAACAGCATTCCTGTGACAAAGGAAAGTAGTTGGTATTCCTAGTCATAAAAACGAGAAAAACTGAAAAAAGGAAGAAAATAAAGTAACATTTCAAGCAGAAAAAATAAACATTAAAAAAATAAACCAAAGTAAGGTTATATTGTAATTTAAAAAAAATATATTTTTAACTATACATAACAGGGGGGGAGGTTAGAAAAATAATAAAAATGAACATCACACAACACAAACTTACTATAATATAAGTTTTACGTTAAAGACGTTCATTTTATTATTTAAATTTCTAAAAAATAATCAAACTAAAAACAATTATGATATTTTATCTAAAGCACCAAGTAATGTTGAATTAATAACACTATTCATTTTATTTTAAAGACACACATATTACTATAACATTTATTTGATGTTTTATAATATAATTCCAATCTTGAATTTTGCATTTTCATATTGGAGGAAAAATAAACAGTAAAATCCTAAACTATTAGTATATTTGTTTCATGATATTAATAAAATATGTAAATATGCTACAACATAACAAACCGCCCTTTTATTTATTGATAGTTTAAATTTTCAGTATTAAGTTGGAAAAAGCCAATACAACTTCTATATGATGAGTCTCTTGGAAATTTCTTGAAAATAAGTAAATAATTGCAGTTTTCATACAATTATATATTTACCAAAGTTAGACTCTTGTACAACTAGTTATTAACTACTTAATTTATCCTTTCCAAATATTTTTATCTGTGAAAAAATAGAGGCAATCAGGCCCAATCAGAATCAATAGCCATTATTAGTGTAGGGTTGTCATGGTGACCGCCTGGCGTCGCTCCGCCAGACGTCTGACACGTTGTCAGCCTTGGACCACTTAGAAAAACATCTGGGTTTTCCTGTCCAGGCCAATGTACTGAGTTAAATAACTGGAAGGATTTTAGTAGAACAAAAATACCTCAACTAATTTGTGGCTGAAATTTGGTTATTTTGTGAGGTATGGTTTAAACTGCACTAAATTTACACGAGACTACACTAATTACAGCGCCAACCTCTAATTAGAATATTATCCGACGGTTTCAGTCCAAAGTGCTGCGAGCGATACTGCAAGCTCCATGGCATGTCTCTAATGTAATCTTTCACGGAGACACAAGAACTCCGCAAGTCCAAGGAGAGATAACATGTTTCAGCTTACGTTACCTAACAAAGTTTGGAGACCATCAAAATTACCTTGCTTTTACTCTGCTGGATAATAGCCAACATGTTTATAGGCATGACTTTCTCGATTTATGTAATCGATTTTGAGCTATTTATGTTGTTTATGGTTTTTGGATCTGAATTAACCAATGTTCCTGTTAATGTTAACAGATTTGCTTGTTACTCACATTGCTTGTCTGGACAGATTGTGGACAATATTACACAATACTTTGAAACATTAGTTGAACAGTTAAGCAGGTCTTTGTCGATAACTCGATTCCTTTCAAACCTTATCAAACCTCTTCCTTTAACATTTAACTTGTTCCTGATTGGTCAGTTTAAATGGTTAGAGTGGGGATGAGAACACTCATACAAATTCCAACACCTTTTCTCCCGTTCCGAGCTAATCGCAAGACGATCTCCCGCGCTGCGCGGTACACTAAATGCACGTGGTTCTTTCACTTTTAGTTTAATTTTAAATTTTGCTTATATTACAAAAAATTAACTTAATTTTATACTTGAAGACATCAAGAGTGAATTTCATAATTGTCTTTATTAATAACTTCTTGATTTTCTTAAATTCAAAAAGCTTGCTTGTTCAACTTTGTCATTTCTCGTATTAACTTGAATGCATTAACTTCCTTTTGACCTTACTGGCCTGTAAAATAATTTTTATTTTACAATTAATAAGAAGACATTATTATTCCAGAAGAGATTCATTATTATTTTATTTATTACACATGCGAGTGCCGGACAGTGAAATCAGTGCACATCAAGAGGAATATTTTAGTTTTTGAATTGTATATCAATGAACATGCTCGTCAATCTTCACACCTCAATTTTATGTCCCATAGAAGGCGCCTTCTACCCCAATCAGAACTACCCTCTTCTAGGCTACAACTACATCTGCAACCGCCCACCTACTCAGGTGCAGAAGACCTACTTACGCAATTTGGATTAAAGGTACTCTTTGGCGCACTCATAATTTCGCAATTAAGAGTTTGCAGCATTTAATTTGTTTTAAATTTCAATCATGTACTGTTTATGGCCCAATTTTTCTGACAAATATATCCGGCAAATTTTGTATAAGTTTTGCGCTGTACAGATAATATATTCCGCAGGTTACGAATATCAAGCAAAAAAGTAAGAAGTTTTTATCTTAATTGTGACGTACGTGACCTACTGTTCAGATTGTAAATATTAAATAAACGTTAAAAAAATAAGATTATAGCACTCCATAATTAAAAAAAAAAAAAAAAAAAAACAGCTGAGAATTCTAGACACAATATTTAACATTGGGTGAGAAATCTAATCGTAAGAGCGTATATAAAATCAACGGTTGAACTTAGTTGACATATTCACTGAACTAACCCACTAGATGATTTAAACAGAAAAAATATTCATGTCATAAATAGTCCTAAAAGAAAAAATGCACAACAAAGTGAAAATAAAATGTGCATCATTTCTTAATGTCTTGATTACTAATAATATATGTTTTAAGCCGAAAAGTGGTACAGTAAGTATATTAGTGAAATTAAATTGAATAAAAAGTAGTTATTTTGTGTATAATAAACCTAGATAGATGGTTAGGGTACTGTATATTTGAGCAGGAATCAATCTGGAAATTTCTACAGTAAATGATCAATTTCGCTCCAGTAAAACCCACCCGCCCTTACACAATGGCGATTAATATTTATTATAGTTGTATTATTAATTTATGTTCGTAATGAGAAATATTGCACCAGTGTATATTTATCTATTGTTATATATATATTTCTTATTCAAATAATTAATTAGTCCCAAAACAATCATATATATCTTTTTCAATTATCACAAATAATAGGTACCTAATAAATGTTTTCCAAAGCTACTTTTTACATGAGAAAGGTTTCAATATTACATAATTACCCAAGAAACGGGCAGTAGAGGGTTAATTGCACGAGGTAATGACCGTGGTTGTGGTGGACGTGGTTTTGTGACATTGTCTACTCCAGGTGATTAACTCACTTTACTACAATACTAAACAACTCCTTCTCATTTACAGTCATACTATATTGTATAGTCCAACTAATTATAGCTAGCTAGCTGTAAGTAATTAGAAATGTATTTTTACTTTAGTTAAATAGGTTTTACTGTTTCATCAGATGTCCCTGATTATCAATGAAAGCCTCTTCATCTAGATTGAGAACATCTTTGTTAAGTTAGTGTTTAATGCTTGGTTAGAGTTGTATAGTGGTTTATGAATACCTATGAGAACCTGTTCGTCTAGATAATATGTAGTATTTGGTTCTATCAGTGTTTCCTTAATAAATTTGATGATCTCTTCGTCTAGTTAGTGTGTATGCTGTGTTTGGTTAGATTAGAGTTCTATAAGTAGTTCCTGAATAACTTTAACGACCTCTTCGTCTAGATAGTGTGTATGCTGTGTTAGATTGGATTAGTGCTTCCTAAATAACTTTAATAACTCTTCGTCTAGATAGTGTGTATGCTGTGTTTGATTGGATTAGAGTTCTATCAGTGCTTCCTAAATAACTTTAATAACTCTTCGTCTAGATAGTGTGTATGCTGTGTTTGGTTAGATTAGAGTTCTATCAGTGCTTCCTAAATAACTTTAATAACTCTTCATCTAGATAGTGTGTATGCTGTGTTTGGTTAGATTAGAGTTCTATCAGTGCTTCCTAAATAACTTTAATAACTCTTCATCTAGATAGTGTGTATGCTGTGTTTGGTTAGATTAGAGTTCTATCAGTGCTTCCTAAATAACTTTAATAACTCTTCGTCTAGATAGTGTGTATGCTGTGTTTGGTTAGATTAGAGTTCTATCAGTGCTTCCTAAATAACTTTAATAACTCTTCGTCTAGATAGTGTGTATGCTGTGTTTGGTTAGATTAGAGTTCTATCAGTGCTTCCTAAATAACTTTAATAACTCTTCGTCTAGATAGTGTGTATGCTGTGTTTGGTTAGATTAGAGTTCTATCAGTGCTTCCTAAATAACTTTAATAACTCTTCATCTAGATAGTATGTATGCTGTGTTTGATTGGATTAGAGTTCTATCAGTGCTTCCTAAATAACTTTAATAACTCTTCGTCTAGATAGTGTGTATGCTGTGTTTGGTTAGATTAGAGTTCTATCAGTGCTTCCTAAATAACTTTAATAACTCTTCGTCTAGATAGTGTGATGCTGTGTTTGATTATATTAGAGTTCTATTAGTTTTTCCTGAATAACTTTGATAACTCTTCGTCTTGATAGTGTTATGCTGTGTTTGATTAGATTAGAGTTCTATCAGTGCTTCCTAAATAACTTTAATAACTCTTCGTCTAGATAGTGTGTATGCTGTGTTTGGTTAGATTAGAGTTCTATCAGTGCTTCCTAAATAACTTTAATAACTCTTCGTCTAGATAGTGTGATGCTGTGTTTGATTATATTAGAGTTCTATTAGTTTTTCCTGAATAACTTTGATAACTCTTCGTCTTGATAGTGTTATGCTGTGTTTCATTAGATTAGAGTTCTATCAGTAGTTCCTGAATAACTTTGACGACCTCTTCGTCTAGATAGTGTGTATGCTGTGTTAGATTGGATTAGTGCTTCCTAAATAACTTTAATAACTCTTCGTCTAGATAGTGTGTATGCTGTGTTTGATTGGATTAGAGTTCTATCAGTGCTTCCTAAATAACTTTAATAACTCTTCGTCTAGATAGTGTGTATGCTGTGTTTGGTTAGATTAGAGTTCTATCAGTGCTTCCTAAATAACTTTAATAACTCTTCGTCTAGATAGTGTGTATGCTGTGTTTGGTTAGATTAGAGTTCTATCAGTGCTTCCTAAATAACTTTAATAACTCTTCGTCTAGATAGTGTGATGCTGTGTTTCATTAGATTAGAGTTCTATCAGTAGTTCCTGAATAACTTTGATAACTCTTCGTCTAAATAGTGTGTATGCTGTGTTTGATTAGATTAGAGTTCTATCAGTAGTTCCTGAATAACTTTGACGACTCTTCGTCTAGATAGTGTGTATGCTGTGTTTCATTAGATTAGAGTTCTATCAGTGCTTCCTAAATAACTTTAATAACTCTTCGTCTAGATAGTGTGTATGCTGTGTTTGGTTAGATTAGAGTTCTATCAGTGCTTCCTAAATAACTTTAATAACTCTTCGTCTAGATAGTGTGTATGCTGTGTTTGGTTAGATTAGAGTTCTATCAGTGCTTCCTAAATAACTTTAATAACTCTTCATCTAGATAGTGTGTATGCTGTGTTTGGTTAGATTAGAGTTCTATCAGTGCTTCCTAAATAACTTTAATAACTCTTCGTCTAGATAGTGTGTATGCTGTGTTTGGTTAGATTAGAGTTCTATCAGTGCTTCCTAAATAACTTTAATAACTCTTCGTCTAGATAGTGTGTATGCTGTGTTTGGTTAGATTAGAGTTCTATCAGTGCTTCCTAAATAACTTTAATAACTCTTCGTCTAGATAGTGTGTATGCTGTGTTTGGTTAGATTAGAGTTCTATCAGTGCTTCCTAAATAACTTTTATAACTCTTCATCGAGATAGTATGTATGCTGTGTTTGATTGGATTAGAGTTCTATCAGTGCTTCCTAAATAACTTTAATAACTCTTCGTCTAGATAGTGTGTATGCTGTGTTTGGTTAGATTAGAGTTCTATCAGTGCTTCCTAAATAACTTTAATAACTCTTCGTCTAGATAGTGTGTATGCTGTGTTTGATTATATTAGAGTTCTATTAGTTTTTCCTGAATAACTTTGATAACTCTTCGTCTTGATAGTGTGTATGCTGTGTTTGATTATATTAGAGTTCTATTAGTTTTTCCTGAATAACTTTAATAACTCTTCGTCTAGATAGTGTGTATGCTGTGTTTGATTAGATTAGAGTTCTATCAGTGCTTCCTAAATAACTTTAATAACTCTTCGTCTAGATAGTGTGATGCTGTGTTTGATTATATTAGAGTTCTATTAGTTTTTCCTGAATAACTTTGATAACTCTTCGTCTTGATAGTGTTATGCTGTGTTTCATTAGATTAGAGTTCTATCAGTAGTTCCTGAATAACTTTGATAATTCTTCGTCTTGATAGTGTTATGCTGTGTTTCATTAGATTAGAGTTCTATCAGTGCTTCCTGAATAACTTTAATCAACCAGAACCGAATACTTATTCAGGCTCCAAAAAAGAGCCATCAGGGCAATTTTTAGACTGAAAAAAACCAAATCTTGCAAACAAATATTCAAACAGAAAGGCATTTTAACTTTCCCTTCCATCTATATTCTGGAAACCCTTTTATTTGTCAAAAAATCCACAACTTTTTACCACATCCACCCATTCGCATAAGTATAATCTCCGAAACAAACTAAATCTGGTAATCCCGAAACACAAAACTTCTTTTTCTGAAAGACACCTCTTACAGGCTGGAATTGTCTGTTTAATAATTTACCAGACCACCTAAAACAAGAACAAAAATTGGTCAAGTTCAAACAAATTTTGAAAGATAAACTAGTAGAGACAGCTATATATAATGTTAATGAGTTTTTTTCTATCTTTAGTGTACCGGTAAGGTAAACATGTTCCTTAGTTTTAGTGAAATTAAGTTATTTTGAGTTATTTTAGTATTGTAATGACAATTAGTATTGTATATAAGTGACAAATGCCCATGTACAATTTTGTATTCTTGGCATAATAAAGAAACTTGAAACTTGAATAACTCTTCGTCTAGATAGTGTGATGCTGTGTTTGATTAGATTAGAGTTATATCAGTGTTTCCTGAATAACTTGATAACTCTTCGTCTAGATAGTGTGTATGATGTGTTTGATTATATTAGAGTTCTATCAGTGCTTCCTGAATAACTTTAATAACTCTTCGTCTAGATAGTGTGTATGATGTGTTTGATTATATTAGAGTTCTATCAGTGCTTCCTGAATAACTTTAATAACTCTTCGTCTAGATAGTGTGTATGATGTGTTTGATTATATTAGAGTTCTATCAGTGCTTCCTGAATAACTTTAATAACTCTTCGTCTAGATAGTGTGTATGCTGTGTTTGATTATATTAGAGTTCTATCAGTGCTTCCTGAATAACTTTAATAACTCTTCGTCTAGATAGTGTGTATGATGTGTTTGATTATATTAGAGTTCTATCAGTGCTTCCTGAATAACTTTGATAACCTCTTCGTCTAGATAGTGTGTATGCTGTATTTGGTTAGATAAAAGTTCTATCAGTAGTTCCTGAATAACATTGAGAACCCCTTTGTCTAGATCGTTAAATAGACGTTTCATTACCAGTTAGGCCTATCTCTGAACATCTCATTCTTGAGGATTTTACGGCCTTTAGTTTATTTATGCAACCAAGCAAAAAGAACTCAATATATCACATAATATTAAGTGACAATAAACAGCCATGTTGCACATGTGCTAGGAAGTTTTCTTAGACAGACAGGAGCTACCAGGATACTTATAGTCTAGCAGAATAGTTTGAGCAGATTAGCAGTGTATAGCTTCCATTCAAACTGAAATTGAATGTAATGTAATATAAAGCGTTTAACAAACTCTACATCTTGTTTTAGTGAAGAAGATCATCATTAGGCACCCGGTATCAAAGGACAGTGTAAGAACGTGGAAGTATGAAGTAGAAAGATCATGTAGATGTACTGAATGTTAGCGAAAATATGACGAATGTTTGATGATAAATCATTTTACCCGACGGAAGACGAGCTTCTTTTGGGTTAGTGAGCAATACTAAAAGTGGTGAAGATGAAACCCCCTAGCTTACAGCTGGATTGCGTCCAACGATTGGTGCCATTAGCCTTTCTAAAAGGCACGAAGAGCTGATTACTACAACATTCTAAGGAAATTTAGAACAACAATTCTAAGGAAAGACAAAATTGAAAACCTTCTAAACTGTGAAGTCACCAAATGATTGTGTCATTATATATAATATGAATTTGGATTTTCCTACAGAAACTATATCTACTAAAGTATGTAACAGTATATTTTAGAGCGTTTACTAAAATGAGGCAAAACCTACTAAAATTATAATTTTAATTTCTACGGTTTGACTTACACTATTGTTAAAACACATTTTCAGGTAAACTATTGTATTGGTCTGAGGATTTGAAAAGAACACATAAGTTGAACGTCCACCGACATCATCGCAGCAGCGTTGTCATATTCCCCGCAGTAGTTCGGAGCGGAAAACACAGTAACTAGCTGTCTCTGGGCGAAGAACTCATAACCGTCTTGGACGACTTGGTGGGCGCGCACGATCAGGTTAAACCCAAACTTCAAAAGAAATCTGTGAACAACGTCTTTTCCAAACATAAAGGACACCCCTCTCGCCAAATTATCTGCCCAACCGTCGACCTCCTCCGATGGGTCGGCCCATAATAGATCACACAGGAGACCTTGGTCGGGAACATCCGTGGGTCGTCCCAGCTGTCGAATCTGGTCCATGTTAGTCAGTTCTGGACTGAGACCGCCGTGACAGCAGAATATTTTATCCTCAACTATAGCAGCGACTGGTAAACAGTTGAAGCAGTCCGTAAACGACTTCCACAGTCTGATATTGTATCTTCTCTTGCACTCGTCGTAGAAACCGTATATTCGATTGATACTTGAACATTCATGATTACCTCTGAGGAGAAATATGTTTTCCGGGTACTTGATCTTGTAACTCATCAGCAAACAGATAGTTTCTATTGAATGGGAACCCCTGTCCACATAGTCGCCCAGAAAGAGATAATTTGCAGCCGGAGGAAAACCTCCAGCCGTAAACAGCCGAAGGAGGTCAAAGTATTGACCATGGATGTCTCCAATTATCTTCAAAGGCACCTTGAGTTCCAGCAACATTGGTTGGGAGAGTAATATCTCACGGGTCTTAACAATAAGATTGCGGATTTCGAACTCGGAGAGTTGAACCGCTGTGCCCGGCCTCAGAGTCCGCACCGATAACAGGCGTTCAATAACCGTATCAACATTCATTTCTCCAGATATACGTGACACTAGCTTAGAATACATAAAGTTAAATATAAAGCAACCTTTAAAATGTTTATGTTTGTGGTTAGTAGACTCAACATGTTGTTGACATTCAAATTGTCAACAATCACATATTTTGACCCATTTGTTAAAGTTGCTTTTTAACATATGTTATTTTATTAACGAACACGGTTTTTGGTGTAACTTAATATTAAGATAATATATTTAAGGAACTATACGAATAAAACACCTTTACTGTTCAGACTATAGTATATGCAGAAAGAATGACTATATTAGTATATTCATAATGTTAGAAACACGATTAAAGCCATAAAAACACGTTAAAGTTAAAGAATGTAGACTTGCGAAGACACATCTGTATACATAAAATACCACTGATTTACTAACTCACTCTTCACTGCATGTAAAAAAATACTGACCCTTCGGGGTTGAAATTTTGTAAGACGATTGGCCTTATCTTGTAGATGTGCAAGAAGAAGGGATTTAGAAAAATTCTTCGTTTTCTGCACGGAAAAGCAGTAAATATTCCGAAATTACTGCTTTTTAATGCAGACATTAAGAAATGTCAGAAACAGAGGTTTCCTATTTTTCCTCTAGTGGTAAAACGAATGGTCCTTCTGACACATTACTGATATTTTCAACATAAGATTTCACACGACCTACAACTTTGTTTCTGTGACTTTTTGACCTAACTAACCTCCTTTACCCCTATTAGATTTTCAATTTGTGTTTGTCACTCAAAACGGCTTCTTTATGCACTATAAAAGTATAAAAAATTAGCTTACAAATGTAACGTAAACATAGATCGGAGCTAAAGGAGGTCGACATATGGTACTGCCATGGAAGGGGGTTACGTGTGTTGGTGGGCGGATAGCGCTAGTCAAACATTTCTTGATCTCAATCTAACAATGTAAAGTTTGTAGAGTACATCGGTGTTTATTTAAATGTGTATAAACATGGTGTATGTTTCTGTGCATTCTGTGGCAACTACTGGTGATGAGAAAAGTCGAATTTGGATTATGAGTCATACGAGTTTGCATCTTGAGAAAACTGAGAAACTAGACCCAAGATATCAGACAAATTAGACAAAAAACAAGGGATAACTTATATTTTTGTCGGCACTAATGGTGCAGTGCTGTAACCCAACTACTTGAGGACAAAGTGCTGTGGAGACTGTTTTATGCTCAGTCCTCTTAGTATTGACATAGCGTTCACTCAATGGTTGCTATCAACGTGGACACTACTACATAAGTCTGGAGTGTCCATGTTGGGTGGTAGTCAAGTTCAGGTATTAGAATACTACGTAGTTCGGACACCACGTAAGGCTGTAGGTCCCTTAGATTCCCTGGATATTGGGATATTAATAAATCGCTATTTCTGAGGAACAGTCGATCTTAGTAACAATTACTACATTCGTTCAACTACGCATTCATTTGCCCCGTATATTCGCCCATATCTGTACGATTTGTGTCTTAGTAATGAATAATAATGATCACCGACTTTCAATAATAAGATGTGAGATGGTGGAAGTTAGACGCAATAATAAGATGTGAGATGGTGGAAGTTAGACGCAATAATGAGATGTGAGATGGTGGAAGTTAGACGCAATAACGAGATGTGAGATGGTGGAAGTTAGACGCAATAACGAGATGTGAGATGGTGGAAGTTAGACGCAATAACGAGATGTGAGATGGTGGAAGTTAGACGCAATAATAAGATGTGAGATGGTGGAAGTTAGACGCGATAACGAGATGTGAGATGGTGGAAGTTAGACGCAATAATAAGATGTGAGATTGTGGAAGTTAGACGCAATAATAAGATGTGAGATGGTGGAAGTTAGACGCAATAACGAGATGTGAGATGGTGGAAGTTAGACGCAATAATAAGATGTGAGATGGTGGAAGTTAGACGCAATAATAAGATGTGAGATTGTGGAAGTTAGACGCAATAATGTAAGACTATTAAGCTTTGGATAATTTTGTTCAATAAAATTGGATTACCTTTGGAAAAAGGTCAAATATCAAATCAAATCAAATCAAATCAAATCAAATCAAATCAAATCAAATCAAATCAAATCAAATCAAATCAAATCAAATCAAATCAAATCAAATCAAATCAAATCAAATCAAATCAAATCAAATCAAATCAAATCAAATCAAATCAAATCAAATCAAATCAAATCAAATCAAATCAAATCGTTTATTGTTCATTGACATTTAACAATGTTTGGAACATAGTCAATCAGTGTTTTTGTAAGGTCTAAAATGATTTAAAATACAATGATATATATCAGAACATCATTAAATATAACAGTCATACCTATCAGTGAAAATCATTGATTGCTTAAGAACTCGTCTATTGAATAGTAAGCCTTGTCTAAAAGATATTGTTTTAACCTGTTTTTGAAAACCCTCTCACTATCACTTTTTCTAATATTATCTGGGATGCTGCCAAATATGACCGGGCCAAGATATGCAGATGATTTCTGAAATATGGCTTTATGATGAAGAGGTATGATAAAATTATTTTTATTTCTTGTATTGTAGGGATGACTATGGGTAGGGAAAAGATATTGATTTTTAAAAACAAACAGACCATAAGTGTAAATGAATAAGGATGGAAGGGTTAAAATAGACTGATCACGGAACACCTGCCTACAGCTGTCTCTAAATCTCAGACCGAAAACAATCCTAACTGCCCGTTTTTGAAGCTTGAAAACTCTATTAAATGATGTTACTGGGGCCGTCCCCCAGAACATGATTCCATATGACAAAACAGGAACAACGTATCCAAAATATATGATCTTTAAAAAAGATGTGTTGAGGAAGCCAGAGAGATATCTAAGTGAAAACAAACAAGAGCTCATCCTAGAGCATACATTTGAAATCTGAGTGTCCCATTTTAAGTTTGAATCGACATAAATACCCAAAAATCGAACAGAACCTCCATGAATGTCGTCAATATAGTCTCCATGTAAGGAAAATTTTAGAATTTGTGTTTTTTCTTTATTCATTGACATATAGTTTTGTGAAAACCACTCACTGAGAGAGTTCAATGTAGTGGTTATTTGGATATCCAGAAGTGGCAGGTGATTTGCTTGCAATTCCACACTAGTGTCGTCGGCATATTGCACTACATGACCCACAATATTTCTACTTAAGTCAATAAACTTTAAACCTTAAAAAGGTCTTTATAAAACATTTCGTCGGACGTTTTGTTTTGAAAGTTTAAAATAGAGTAACAACAAACCAATTGGGGTTCAATAAACCGTTAACTCAACCAAAATCCACTCCGCAGCAGGCTTTACACAAGCCGCCATAATCCGAGAGTTTAACGCCTCGCTTGATGGATGGTGCCCGCTTAGCGGAGATTACAGCAATCGTTTATAGACAACTTTATGGCTTTTGTGGGTGGTTGGGATTTAAAATATATTTTGTAAGCATTCATAATATTTACTCTTATCTCTTTTACCATTACCATTATTATTAATTATTAATATAAAATATTATAATAATTACGATTGTATTATTTATTTATTACTAAGACACTGATCGTCAAGATATAAATTTCGAATGAATGTGATAATTGTAGATAAACGAATGTAGTAATTGTTACAAACTAAGGCCGCCTGTTCCTTAGAAAGTATCATTAATTAATAGTCCAAAGACAATTTTGGTTCAACATACCTTCAGTACGTCAATATCTTAGACGTCAGTATCATTGGATATTTATTTTTTATGGTGGTTATAAATAAATAGAACAAAATTCAAACTGTATATTTTATTTATCACTATCAAATTGTTTCATATAATTGATTTTTGAAACAAGGTTTACGTTAGTTTGTGACTATTTACTCTATCATATTTATTTCACAGTATTAATTTTCCTTGTTAAAAAAAGAACAAAATACTTTACATATTTTCTTTATACTAAAACATGGGTGGATTGTAAAAATGGGTTTTGTTGTTGTTGATTTGGCACTGCCATAGCTGCAAATATTGCTGACTTGACGGTGTTTAGGCGAACCGAATGTTTTTGTGCAGAACTGTAGTGCAATGAACTAACTAACTAACTAACCGCAATGAACTAAGCGCAACTGTGTGTGAAAAGTAACTCCCGATCAGCGATGCGTGTGAACAGCGCGTTACAACTGTGTGTGAAAAGTTACTCCCGATCAGCGATGCGTGCGAACAGCGCGACGTAACTGTGTGTGAGAAATTACTCCCGATCAGCGATGTGTGCGAACAGCGTGGCACAACTGTGTGTGACAAGTAATTCCCAATCAGTGGTGCGTGAGAACAGCGCGGCACAACTGTGTAGATATAAGATATAACATAAAATATATAATAATAATAATAAATATAAAATATAATAAGATGTAAAATATAAAATAAATGCGTTCAAGAATAACAAAATTAAGGGCAAACCAAATTAACATACTAATTTAAAATTCAATTTAATGGTGTGTAATTGAATTTACTAACGATTGATTACCAACTATGCTTTGTAATTTAATAATGAATAAATATCTCTTGAACACCCTTAACAATTGTTTATTTAACTGAAATGATTTGTTCCTTAATTGAATGTTTTCATGTACAGGTAATGAACTAATTCATAACAAAATGAGTAGTGCGCAATAAACAGCAAAGTTGAGATGAAATAATATTAATAATATTATTCAGGTGCAAATGAAAATGTATGCAAACGCGAAAAAAGAACCGACACGTAAAGCAAAAACAACAAACACATTTGAAAATAGTAGTACACAAACGTAATTTTGGAAAACACGTAAAAAATACACAGGAAGAAAAAACTGCTATTATTTGAATGTTTCTTTTCTTCATTCTACAGAACCAATCTCATCTCGTCAAATGCCTCCAGAGTGGCTAGTTAGTGATGTTGGCTAAGCAATTTCCTCGTGATTCACGCTTGTATGTCTTTGGAACAATCTTGTTACTGAGGTTAAAGAGGGGGGGGGGGGGCAAAACTCAAAGTCACCAAGGAATTTATTTCGGTCAGGAGACGAAGTTTTGAATTGGAAATACTGAAACCTTCAATGAAACTATATCTAGAGCCTTTTTATGTCGGTTGGGAATGGATTTTCTCATAATTTCCCTATGTTCTTTGTTATATGAACAGAAAGAAAGTAAAAATACAGAACCAGAATAAATAAAATATTAACATTTACAAATTTAACACATCTAAATATTATGATAAACACGATAATTTATTTATTATTAGGGTGCCGATCACGAAGATACGGGCGAATATGGATTTTAAATGAGTGAAGATGAGCGAATATAGTAATTGTCACAAACTAAAGCGGACCGTGTTATTAATTAATAGTAAGTGTCATGAATGACAAATTAACAGCCGGTGGCTATCAGCTGATCCCTGTTCAAAATTTGTTATGACTTTGATTGGGATTGAACTGAGAGAACCTTTAGGTTTTGACATATAGGTTCTATGCTTGGCCCTCTTCTATGATATGGCGTCCGCTCAATGGTTGCTTTCAGTATGGTCACTATTGGAGAAGTCTGATGTGTCGGTGTTGGGTGGTAGTCAATGTAAATGTTGTGTAGGAGAGATTACTGGGTATCTGGCTTATCATTAACTGAAAATCAGTCAAATACTACTTTGTTCGGATTCCAGCGTAAAGCGCTGGCTGTTGGGCTATTAATAAATGGCTCTTTACTTAGGAAAAGTTGACCTTGCTTAGTAACAATGACTGCACTCGTTCATCTACACTCATTCACTCCTCATATTCGCCAATATCTCTACGATCGGCGTCTTAGAGATGAATAATGAATAGTAACCTTAATGTTTAGCTTATGAAGCTGGGATTTCACAAAACCCAGTTGGTTAAGTTCTACAGCCTCCTTCTGTGTCCCATTCTTGTGCGACTTTTGCAGTAAATGCTTAGTGCCAGGCTAATAAAAGTTTATCTCGGTCGTGAAGATAGCTCTTTTAGACAGCTGAAGGATGGGCTGCCACAGAGTTCTGTACTTGCTCCAATTTTATTCAACGTGTATATTGCTAACATCCCAATCACAAAGTCAAGACAATTTATATGCGCGGATGATATTTCTTTAGCTTACCAACATAAGAACTTAACAACTACTGAAGAAACACTTACAAGTGACCCTGCAGTTCTCGAAGAACATTTTAGAACCTAGATGCTAAATCCTAACCCATCAAAAACCGCACTAGCCTGCTTCCACTTAAGTATTTGGTGTATGTTTAAGTGGAGCACCACCAGTGCTTCCACTGGCTAATCGAAAACTGAACATCTTCCTAAATGGTGTAAAACTCCATCATAATGAGCATTCACAGTACCTGGGAGAAGTGTTAGATCGATCGCTGACCTTTAAAAGCCATCTTCAAAAACAGCAGCTATAATTAAAACCAGGACAAATGTATTACATCATATTGCTGGAACAACTTGGAGAGCCAACGTACACGTCCTGCGTACTACTGCTTTGTCACTGGTCTATCCAGCTGCTGAATACAGTGCTCCCCGTTTGGCTAAATGTATTCATACTAAAGCGGTTGATGTCCAACTTAATAGGGTCATGAGAGCTATTAGTGGCACTCTCATGTCAACTCCACTTCCTTGGCTCCCAGTGCTGTGCAATATAGCTCCTCCATAGATAAGACGTCAGGAGCACTACTCAAAGAATTCAATAAGATCTGGAATGCCCAGCTGGGTAGGTGTACATACCCACCCGCGCATACAGTATAGTGATAGTGAAAACACATTTGTACCGGTGCAAAATTATTTAATAAATGACCTCTTTCAGCAAGAACGAGAAGTTTGAGTAGATTTAGAAATTTGCAGAATTCCATTTCACTCATTCGAAGACACCTTCTTTACAGAGCCTTATTGATTTACAGTTTTAGCATTCTCATCAAAAAGACTCTTCTGATACTCGCAAAAACACAACACCTTCGGACGATAATCGAAACGAGGACCGTTCGAAATTTGGATCAATGACATATGCTCAAGCTACTCTGGCCTCTAACGAAAGAGCCAACAGCGAGATTTCACTAAATCAAACCATCCAAAATTTTATTGACAAATTTGAAAAGATCATGCTTCAACAAAGCCAGCAAATAGGTACATTAATGAACCTATTGACCACTGTCATCTCAAAATTGAAATGAACCTTTTCCTAAGACTTTGTCTTTGGAATGCTAACGGCTTGGCTAATCATAACCAAGAGCTCCAAACTTTTATCTGCCACAATAAAATTGACATCATACTGATTTCGGAAACTCATTTTACTAATAACAGTTACTTCAAAATTCCTAACTTTTCGTTGTACACTGCTAATCATCCTGATAATACTGCGCATGGTGGTAGCGCTATCCTAATCAGAAGCAATATAAAGCACTATGAGTTGCCTCAATATCAATATAATCATATTCAAGCAGCGAGTATCGTCATTGAAGACTGGACTGGTCCTCTGACTGTTTCTGCAGTATATAGCCCCCCAAGACACAACATAAGTTCACAACAATTCTCAGATTTCTTTGTCTCTTTGGGTAATAGGTTCTTAGCCGGGGGTGATTATAATGCCAAGCATACCATGTGGGGATCTAGGCTTATTAATCCCAGAGGTCGCCAACTTTTATCTTCTATAAATAACAACAATTTTAATCACATGTCGACAGGCCAGCCAACATACTGGCCAACTGATCAGCAGAAACTTCCAGACTTACTGGATTTGTTTATAACTAAAGGCATATCCCAGAACTACGTCAACCTAGAATCTAGTCTCGATCTGACATCCGACCATACACCTGTAATTGCCTCACTTAGCACTTCAATTTGTACCAAAGAGAAACCAGCACATCTATGCAACAAGCACACAGATTGGAACTTATTTCAAATGCTAGTCAATGAAAACTTACCGCTGAAGATGCCACTGAAAACGAACGAGGAACTAGACGATGCTGTAGAACTCTTTAACTCTGTTATACAGAACTCAGCTTGGGAAGCCACGCCTCTAATTCAACAGCAAGAAAATACTATTAATTATCCTGTACACATCAAAAGGAAAATAGCAGAAAAGAGAAGGTTGAGACGAATCTGGCAAAACTCAAGAAACCCAAGAGACAAGACCAATTTCAACAGGGCTGCTCAAGAGTTAAAACGTCTTATAAGTCAAATTAAAAATGAATGGTTTAATGACTATACCTCCAATCTTTCCCCCACAGACTCCACTAACTATTCACTATGGAAAGCTACAGCAAAATTAAAGAGACCCCAAGTAAATATCCCACCTATTCATAAACCGGATGGTTCATGGGCAAAAACCAACCAAGAAAAGTCTGAACTGTTTGCTAAACACTTGTGCAATGTTTTCAAACCCAATACTACGGCTCAAAACGTGAATGTGACTCAAGAAGTACAAGAAATACTAGAAGCTCCAAACCAGATGTCACTTCCAATAGAACCTTTTACACCCTCAGAGGTTAAAAACATCATTACGTCACATCTCAAACCTTATAAAGCACCGGGATATGACCTCATATCTGGCAAAATACTTAAAGAACTTCCCAGAAAAGCTATTCAGTTTTTGACCATTCTCTTTAATGCTATTCTTCGTACTGGTCATTTCCCTGCACAATGGAAAATTTCACAAATAGTTATGATTGCAAAACCTGGAAAGCTGTCAAACGAACTAGCGTCCTATAGACCGATAAGCCTTCTCCCAATCCCGTCTAAAGTGTTCGAAAAACTTTTCCTTCAACGTTTTCGAGTGATTATTGATGACAAAAAACTAATTCCAGACCATCAATTCGGTTTCCGTCAGAGTCACTCCACAATCGAACAAGTACACCGAGTTGTTGACATAATCAAACAAAGTTTTGAACGAAAAATGTTTTGTTCAGCAGCCTTCCTTGATGTGCGACAGGCGTTTGATAAAGTGTGGTTTGATGGCTTACTATACAAGCTTAAAATTAAAGTTCCTCATACTTATTTCAATATTTTCAACTCATATTTATCCAACAGACATTTTAGAGTCAAGTATGAAGATGCTTACGGTGAATTACACAAACAAGAAGCGGGTGTTCCTCAAGGAAGTGTGTTAGCTCCAGTCTTGAACACGATATACACTGCTGATACACCTGTTCACCCTAACGTAACAATAGCTACATTCGCCGACGACACTGCGCTCATCACTACTCATCACAACCCAATCACAGCTTCACACTCACTCCAGCTAGCTCTTAATGACTTGTCTGATTGGCTCAAGACGTGGAAAATTGCTGTCAACGAGAATAAATCTGCTCATATTACATTTACTACAAAAATTGACACATGCCCTCCAGTTTCCATCAACAACGTACTAATAGCTCAAGTAAATGAAGTTAAGTACCTCGGAATGACACTCGACCGGAGGCTCACTTGGCAAAGTCATATCTGGAATAAAAGGTTATCTTTACATTCAAAATTTAGAAATCTTTATTGGCTTTTATCTCGAAACTCACAACTTTCTCTAGAAAACAAGCTCTTAGTCTACAAAACAGTTCTAAAGCCCATTTGGACGTACGGAATTCAACTTTGGGGTACAGCAAGTAATACAAATATTGAAATAATTCAACGATTTCAGAATAAAGCTCTCCGTTGTATTATCCAAGCTCCATGGTATATAAATAACAACATACTCCATCAGGACACCAAAATTCCAAAAGTGAAACAAGAAATTTCAAGATTCAGTTGAAAATACATTTCAAAATTGGAAAACCATCCAAACTCCCTGGCACTAAACCTACTGGACAACAGTGATCATGTTTATAGACTTAACCGATTTCACGTGCTAGACCTAGATTCTCGTTTCAGGGAATGATGTTGTAAATATTATTTATTCTTTGTTAGTTTTGTTGATGAACATTAACTAACTGCGTGTTACTTGTATAATGTTATCGCATTTACTCATTGTTTTTGTAAAAACAGATTGTAAATAAAAATTTGTCAAAAAAAAAAAAAAGAAGTTGATATTTTTGCTATAAGATTAACATTGTAGAATGTATTCTTATGTCTTTGATAATGTGAGTAATCATGCTGAACAGCAATAAACAATTCTTGATTCTTAAACAGATTCAAACCTAATAACAAAAACTAGTCAAATACGTATGAAATAAACACTCTTATACCAACTTTGTTTTTTTGAGAAAAAAAAACTTAAATTATTGTAAAATAAAATGTACTCTTATTAAGTTGAAACAAACGCCATTTATCAACTCCATTCTTACAAACTAGAGTTGACAGTAAATCTCTTCTAAAGGGCCTCATTAATATGGATCTGTCTAACTTTAAAAATTTTTGACAACTTGAGAAGTTTTAGAAAGGTTAAAGCTATAAACTTTGTTCTTGAATAACAAGTAATTAGTAAGCTCATGGGACTTAATCATGAAAATTAACTTATCTAAGGAATTTATTATGTTATAATTAATGAAACTGTTCAACTGTTACCGATAAGTTGTATCGATCTAAAATTGCGTACATGTTGATCGTTAATCTGTGATATAAATAGAATTCATATTAATAGTAATGTAGTACAACAAATATAATATCCAACGTATGATCCTTCATCAAGCAATTCTGCCCACTTAAATATTTTCCAGAAGTTAAAGAAAAAAACAAATGGACATAAAAAGAATTGGCGTTTTAAAATAAAATATTCAAGTAGGCTTATTAGTATTAATATTTCCCATAATGGCCAGATGTTATCCAATATAAAAATGTAAAAACGAAATTTTTAATAGTTGGTAAAAAAAAGAAAGCAGAATAAAAACGAATACAACATTTTATTTTTTCCAAATAAATACAAACTCAATTTGATTACTTAAACGTTTCTTAGTGACAATAATTATTTATTTATAAACAGACTCCGTTACGTTATAAAAAGGTAACTAATGTAATTATTCAAACATTTATTCGAAGTTATACACTGTACAAAATTATTCACTATAGAATATTCAGGTATATAATTTGGAAAACGTAAGACCTTAATCCTAGTAGACGCTTCCTCACTAAGCAGTTAAGAACAGCAAAGAAACAAGTAATACTTTGTAGAGAAAACTTTAACATTTACCTACTTACATAAGGAAAACCTACCAGATAAGTACAAATTTTGAACTAAATATGTAAATATCTAGAGCAATTTTAAGTATTATAAATTAAATTTACAGCCAAATCAAAAAAAAAAAAAAAATGGTAACTTTGAGATATTTTTGTTCATCTCAAAAGTATAAAAATGTAACATGTGCCCTTTCTGAAATAACTGATTCACATACGAAGCGTTACACTATAAAACACTATTCACTATAGAATATTCAGGTATATAATTTTGGAAAACGAAAGACCTCAAGAGTAGAATATCCGATTAGAGGCTTCCTCATTAAATAGTTGGGATATAAGAACTGCCCTTCACTTCCAAATACTATCCCGATCTTCTCTAGGTAGAGCAACTGAATGTACCATCTCTTTCAACCCCACCACAAACTGTAAAATACAATAAACTGAGATTTCGTATTGTCGTACTTCGTATTGAAAATGTTAATTTTTATCTACATTAAAGGTTTTTTTTTCAAACATTTCCCGATATTTAAAAGTCTGGGAATGGGTTTTATAATTTTAGCAAATTGATTGTTAGTTATGTAATACAAAGCGAACATTCACAAGTTGATTCCCCAATAAGTATCAGTTTTCTGCCAGATAAATGACTCCGTTTGGAAGTAAATGTGCCAGATGTATTGCGAATCCAAACCATAATTTAAGGAAAGCCTGCCTTTGGAAATACGAGCACCCTTACGAAGATGTAGAAAGGTTATGTTCACTACTAGTTCCAGTTATTTTGTTTCTAATTAGTTGTTTTTCATTTGATTAAAATTAAATATGAACTAAATTTGAAAAAGTTTTCGTTTAATTTATTTATGTTTAACATCTGATAATTAATTCGAAAAATGAGATTACTCCTTTACATTACCATTGAAACTTTAAAGAACAGTGGGGCGAAACCCTACATTTAGTTGCTATTAAAGTTATGCCTCAAACCTTACCTGGGAAAAATATATAACTTCACAAAAATGTATGACGATCGGACGAATGGTGTAGTGGTGTATAAAAAACAAACAAACAAGCTTACATTCGTTTACGTATATGTAAAGGTTTACGTATAGAGTACATAATAGGTTTCTTAGCTTAGTACTACTTTAACGATGTTGATTTGTAAGAAATGAGGTGTTTTTACAGAAATTATTTATTTATTTATTCTAAAGACACCGATCGTCAAGATATGGGCGAATATGGATTTCAAATGAGTGTGATGAGAGTATATTAGCAAATATAGTCATTTTTAAAAACTAAGGCTGACTATTTAGTAGAAAATGTAATTAATTAGTAACTAGGGGACACCCCTGCACGCTACGCGTGCCAACCCCGTCCCTCGCTGCGCTCGTTACACCTTGGCCTTCGGCCTCATTCTGTAACTTTTGACTACAATTAATAATATGTTAACTGGATAACGTAAAATCACAGACATTAAATTTATTTACCATCACACTCACATTAGTGCGTTGATACCTATTTTTTTTATCATAAACGCCCAATGATATTACTTTGCCTATTTCAAACGAGTTCATTTCATTTCTTTTTGTTTAATAGCTGATGATTAATTAGATACATAAAATAACTGCGTTAGATTACCATTAAAACCATGTCTACAGCCTTCCCTGGTTAACATTATTAAAGATCTAACCTCCTTAATATTAGAAACAGCGTTGTTTACATTCCAACAGCTGTTAAAACATCTTGTAAATTATTATATACATTTGAACAGCTGTTACTTTTCGATTCATTTAAATCTCCATCCATGTTATTCTTATGGCCGAAAAACGTACTTTGAGGGCTTCCCGTGCCCTTTAGGGTGAACATATTGAATATTTCGGACCTTAATGCACAGCTACGAACAGAGGCAAACTTTTTGACACCTCAACTGCTTAAATTGATTAAGAAATAAGGGAGGAGTTGCGTTGAAAAAAACCAGATTCACGTATTATATATAAAAAAAGGATTGCCAAATGACAAATGAACAGCCGGTGGTTATCAGCTGATCTCTTAAAAAATTTGTTGTGACTTTGATTCTAAAAAATATTATTACTGTAGTTTTTCTAAAAAAAACTTTTTTTGGAGATACTGGTAGTAGCAGTATCTCCAATTTCTGCTACTACCAATGGCGTAGTGTTGTAATACGTCTAGCTGAGGCAAGGTTGAGCTCAGTTTGTCAGATTGGCCAGTTGCCGTTTCATCTGGGCAGTGATGTTTAGGTCTAGTCTGTGTGGATTGAAAGTGGACTATGTTTAAATCTCACTTTGGAAAGAAGAGCTTTAATGTTGAAGATTGTTAACGTTGCTTTAAAAAATGAGACATAGCTTAAACTGTGCCACATATTCCACGAGTAAATAAATGTAAATTTATCCGCTGCAGTAGCCACTATTCAGAATATCTGATTCTGGGATAGGACGATTTCAGTTAGTAACAAGACTACATAGGCTATCCACACTTTCTTAAACCACAATATAAGTGTTTATAACTCTTCACATCCATCCGCCCATCCATCAACACACTACAGTGGTATTGCCCACTCACCCACGCACACACTACAGTCGTATTAACCCACTCAGCCACCCATGCACGTATGGTATTATTGACCCTCCCACCTACTCATACACGTAAAGTGGTATTGACCCTCCCACCCACCCATACACGTAAAGTGGTATTGAAGAATATACTTTGAAGAATAGTATATACTCAGCAAAAGAGTCTGCGTCTCAGACTCGTTTATACTTTGTTATATTTTATCGTTAACATTTGGAAAAGTTGATTCAATATTTATTTGCCGATTGGTATCCATGTTAGATGTTTATTCATGTTTAGGTTTCTTTCCACAAGAAGATGGTTATTGATTGCAATATCCGAAACGTTGCGAAATTTGTTTATTATCATAGCTTGTCTTCAATGAAAATCACGATATTTTCAGGTTCGTATAACTCCATTTTATCCGCTGCTTGACTTTTTTTTAACTGTGATATGGGTGATTAATTTTAAAATATTTCTAGCAATAATTTATAATAGTATTACAACAATAAAAATGTCCAATATTAGACACTGGAACTAATATTTTATATTTAATTTATATCTCTAATATCTTTAGTAACCTAATAAATTGTAGAAAATAGGTATTAGATACACTTTTGATAATTATCTTATTGGTTAATATTTTTACTTACCATTGGAAAATCTCTCCCTGGAACATTTTGTTACTAAATGAAGGTTCCATGAGGCAACATGAGAAGAGATTGTATGCAGAACACCTTCAAACAACACGCAGAGAGTTTGTCGTATCTTGGACAACAACAAAGAACAAAGAATAAAGGTAAAGCAGAACTATGTACAAATATCATTTTGCTGTACAATAAAGTTTGGGAAGTAGCAAGAATATACACACATATTTATACAATTACTTTATGAATTATGTTATTTTAATATATTAATATAACCTAGTTGATCAATTATTTTATGAACCATAAAAATAATTGATCAACTATACTGATAATCTAAATGATACAACATACCAATTTTTAAATGTTTGACGGAGTGAGAACAGATTATAAAATGAAAAAAAAATGTAATCATCTGAGATATAAAAATCTTGGTTAAAATAAGAATATTTTTAAAATATTTGAAATACCAAACACGTGAAAGTTATTTCAAGAACTGTTGGGTGTCAGATTATTCCTGGACAAAACAAAGTTTGTTTTGTGCTTTGTTGTTTTGTACGAGATGTACGCTACCTTATTAAAGACAGCGACTTATCAGACCTGTCTAACTTTAAAGACCCTTCAAATGCTCGAAAAGTTATGAAAAGTTCCTTCCTGAATTTCAGAAAATTAACTAAAACCATTTTATTTAATGACGCCTTTAGAATTAAAAGAAACACGCTAATTAAAACATTTAGTCTAAGTGATAAGTACTAATTTAAAAATGTATAACCACTTTATATTATTTTCGAATTGGAAACCAGCCATTGAAGTGAACTGGCATGACAGCCTACTAACGATGAGACGAAGACTAGAACCAGATATGAGGTGTCAATTATATGATTCTTCAAAATGAGCAGCTAAAAGTAAAAATATTTTAATTTTTAATTGTATGTAGCATTTAAATATTTTTGAACGTGTTCATTAGTCGAATCCTTATTTATAATACGCGAAGCAGTTTTGTTGTCAGCGCAACTCTTCCTTTATTCCTTGACTAATTTAAACGGTCAATTTAAAATTTGTCTCTGTTCGTAATTGTGCAATAATGACTTAAATATTCAATATTTTCACCCTAACGGGTATGGGAATCCCTGAAAGTACGTTTTTCGGCCATAAGAATGACATGGGAGAGTTTTAAATTAATAATAACAACAGCTGTTCAAATGTAAATAATGATTTCCAATAAGTTTTAACTAAATCGGATTGTATGTTCAATTTACTTGGAATGTAAACAGTGGTGTTGTAATATTTAGGGGGGTTAGAACGTTCATAATGTTAAACCAGGGAATGTCGTAAGCATGGGTTTATTCACCCATTGTATTTTAATTGTAAGGCTCCACTTTACTGGACTTGAAGGATTTATTGGTAATCTAATGCAGTTATTTTATTAATCTTCAGTTATTAAACAAATTATTAACAATCATTATATTCAAAGGGAGAGTTGAATACAATGATTTTTGCCGATGATCTATTGATATGGGGGAAAACTGTAGATGAAGTTCAAGAGCGTTTAAATGAATGGCACAAGCAACTCAAAGAAAATGATTTAAAGATTAGCAAAGAAAAGAGTGAAATTCTAGTGGTTGGAAGGACTGGAACAATAAATGCAGACATAACCATAGAAGGGGAACCGCTGAAGACAGTGGAAAATTTTAAATATTTAGGAGCACTAATATCGAAGGAAGGGAAATTGAAAGAAGAAGTGACAGCTAGGTTACAAAAAGGTGGAAATTTTTACCAAACGGTAAAACACCTGGTGTGGAACAAAAGTGTACCCACAAAAGCAAAGATGATAATGTTCAAATCATATTATACCCCAATAATTACATATGCATCGGAGACATGGACGATGAATGAGAAAGAATGGAGCCGAGTACAGGCAGGAGAGATGAAATTTTTGAGAGGTATGTGTGGAAAAACGAGAAGAGATAGAGTGAGGAATGAAGATATAAGAGAGGAACTAGGAGTTAGAAGTATAAGAGAAAAAATAGGTCAGAATATTTTACGGTGGTATGGGCACATCAAAAGAATGGATCCAAACAGACTGCCAAGGAAAATGATGGAAAGTAAAGAAGAGGGACGGAGAGCTAGAGGTAGACCGAGAAAGAGATGGTTAGAAGGTGTTAAGGAAGAGATCGGAAATAGAGGGTACAGATGGGAGCAGATTGAGGAAGAAAGAATCTGGTCTGATAGAAGAAGATGGAGAGTGCTTGTCAACACCCAGACCCAGTAAACTGGAACGGGACTAGGATATGTATGTATGTATTAAACAAAACCAAGTTAAATGAACACGTTTGAAATAGGCTAAGTAATATCATTGGGTGTTTATACTAATAAATAGGTAGCAATGCAAGTAGTGTAAGTGATATATTGTAAACCAATTTAGTATTATGATTTTGTGTGGTACAGTTTATCTACTACCAGTCAAAGGACGAGGTCGAGGTGTCACGAGCGCAGTGAGAGACAGGGTTGGCGCGCGAAGCGTGCAGGGGTCTCCACTATGATTCTGATACTATCCCCATTAATTATAAAAAGAACTAGCATTTTATTTGGCAACCACTAGTATAGATAAAAATCTACAAAAATTTGAAGCATTAACACACTAATTATTTTAAACGATGTTACTTATACTCTAAATTAGTTTAAAGAAACAGTTTAGTTAATATTTTTTTTAAGTATTGAAGTGTTTTTGTTGAAAAAATTTAAGAATTTCATTAATAAAAAAGGGGGAGAACAATGCGACCTTCAAAATCTGAAATACTGTGATAACAGACGTAATCCAATGGGAATACAGAATGCGTAAGGTACGAATGCTGGGTTTGAACGCTAGATCTAAAGGTGTCTGCTAACCTATGTTTTATATGCTCTGTTCTCTTAATACCAATATGGCGTCCACTCAATGGTTACTATCAATGTGGACCCTACTAGAAAAGTCTGGGGTGTCCGTATTGGGTAGTGGTCTGTGTTCGGTTATGTGTAGGAAAGATAATTGAGTGTACAATTATCGGATAAAATTTGTCAGACCAATACTACGTGGTTCGAATTCCACGTAAAGCTATAGATTCCTTGATTGCCCTGCCTATTGGGCTATTAATAAATGGCTCTCTTTCTAAGAAAGGTCTTAGTTATTACCAATGACTACACTCATTAATCTACACTCACCACACACATTTACCCTCCATATTCGTAAATATCTCTACGATCAGCGTCTTAATAATGAATAAATAATAATGAACCACTCAACCTGTGACGAAAACTCCAACTAGTAGGTTTGGGCTGTGGGGGCTCATTAGTTGATTGTTATTTATAAATAATAACTATCAAAACCAGTTGACCAGTTGAACTCTCAAGTGTCCAGACAGCCTTAATCAGGCCCAGACACGGTCCTATACTGTAGGAGCCATTCATTAATCGTACCGTCAGCGGACCCACATGTGCTCTTCTATTTCAGCACTGTATGATTGCGAATGTTACCAACTAATTGTTGCTAACTTGTATTGATAACATGTTTGATTCAGTATCAAAGCGCACAAAACACAGAGTGCCATATGGCAGAGTGCCTAGGTTGACTGGATGGCGGTGGGGGAAGCCGCTTGGTGCCGAACCGCTGTCCTGCCACACAGCGCGCGATCTATTAGTTTATACGTCGATGGCCCAAACATGCAATACTTGAGAAAATCAATATATAATTTAAACAGAAACCAGTTCCAAATTATATGATATTCACTGGAAAGGGTCGATCTGCTGACCTGATTTGAACGTGAATGTCATTCATAGCCATGTAAATGAACCGGATGGGATGTGAATTTCAATATGATTTGGTCTAGATATCGAACAACATCAATTATTGAATTGGTTAAACAACAATGCCAACAAGGCCTTTGTTATCTATATTTATAAAAGAGGATGTTTGTATGTATATATCTATATTTATAAAAGAGGATGTTTGTATATATATATATATATATGTTTGAAGTTTATGCGCTGCCAAACCATCCAACCGATCGCCATGAAACTTTAGGATGTTGTCCTGTATACTCCCGGGATGGTTTCTGTGAAGTTTGGTGCAGATCCGTCCACAGGGTGCCGCCCCACGGGCTCCTAAATATCCCATGTTATTCAAATGGAGAATCTGAATTGTTTACAAAAAACATATGACTGTGTGGTTTAATGTAGTTTCACATGCCATAAGCAGATTGAAGTTCTCACAACAACAGTACTGTATATGTTTTGATTTATTGTAGTTCTACGTTTCACCTTGAGAGTGTAGCACACACTACTCTTACTTGATCAGGTGATCTGTATTTGGTGTTAACCTTTTTTCCTCGGTAATTAAAACATGTGGTGAAACGTGAAAATAAAAAATAAATAATTATTTGTTTTGCAGTTTACTTTTTATGACATGCCTCCTAAAAAATCTAATATTGGTAGAAGAAGCAAAAATGCTCGAATTCTTTCAGCTATTATGTTCTAAATCAAACTCAATATTATGACCGGCGAAGCGGGCGGGTACAGCTAGTATATATATATATATATATATATATATATATATATATATATATATATATATATATATATGTTTGAAGTTAATGGGTTGCCAAACCATCCAACCGATCGCCATGAAACTTTAGGATGTTGTCCTGTATACTCCCGAGATGGTTTCTGTGAAGTTTGATGCAGATCCGTCCACAGGGTCCTGCCCCACGGGCTCCTAAAGATCCCATGTTATTCAAATGGAGAATCTGAATTGTTTACAAAAAACATATGACTGTGTGGTTTAATGTAGTTTCACATGCCATAAGCAGATTGAAGTTCTCACAACAACAGTACTGTATATGTTTTGATTTATTGTAGTTCTACATTTCACCTTGAGAGTGTAGCACCCACTACAAAAAACCTTTACATTTATACACCAAATAAGAAGACCAAAAATATTGTTTACCCTCTTGCACTCATTTAATAAATAATGGTTTTTTCTATAATTCTTTTTATTGCTTTATTTTGGTATGTCAATGAAAAATGAAAGGCGAGACAACGTCCGCTGGGTTCAGCTAGTTCTTTAATATAATGGAAATAAAAACACACAACATTTTGTTGAAACTGAATTCAAAATTATATTTTTATACGAGATTAATATTTTCAGCAACATTTCTTTTTGTTCTTGACTGAAATTAATTATAGTTCTAATGTCCAATTAAAATAATGTTATACCGGAAATTATTTAAATGAAATTTATACCAAAACTTCAAATTTCCATTACTTACGTTTCATTATCTATTTTATTCAACGAGAAACTGTCTTCAGTTTATACCAGTCTCTGTAGAGCCAAAGATAATAAACGTTACACAGGGGGCTTAGGTCGGGGATGTCGTGAGTTATTTGCTAAATGCTGTACATATCTCGGTAATGGGGATGTATGCCTCACTAAGGCGTAGTAACTCACACACATAGCAAAGTGATGGCTCATTAAACTAATGGCGGTGAACAAATGAGCGAGTTGCTTTATTAACAAATATATTCTTATGTTCTTATAAGACGCCAACACACCGTTGTGCGTATTTTATGGTGAATATGAATGATGATATGAGTGTAGGAAGAGTGTGAATGAGTAGTTTGGTTACTAACTGAGTTCAACCAGAAAGGGCAATTTATTAATAGCCCAACAGCCTGGGCAACTAAGAAACCTACAGCTTTACGTGGAATCCGAACCACGTAGTGTTAGTCTGAGTTTAAGCTAACTGACAGTCTGACACTCAGTTATCATCCATTCACAATATCAGAATCTTGATTACCATCCAACATGGACATCCCAGACTTCTCTAGTTGTGTCCACGCTGATGGCAACCGTTGAGCGGACACCGTGTCGGTATTAAGAGGACCGAGCATTGAACCTATCGACTACAATCTCCCAAACACTTTGTCCCCAAGTAGATGGGTTACAGCACTGCGCCACCAGTAACGACAAAATAATGTTGGGTTATCTCTTCCCTTCAGTACAATCAATATGTGAAATGCCTGTGATCTAAGCTGTATTGCAACATTTGCACACAAAGCATATCAAAAATCTCCCACAAAATTGTTTAAGAGTACCTGCCACAATATCAAATACATTACAACAATATGGTCATTTATTTCACTCACATTCTGAAATTTTTAATTGACCGATTTTAATGAAATATTTTTTATTGAAAAGATAATTTTGATTTCTAAGTCTTAACGGGGCTAGATTTTTGATAATTCCATAGGTTTTTGTCCTACACGGTGTAAAAGTTGCAACGTTATTCTTATCGAGAATAATTTTAATTGATCAGCTGGTGGCATAAACATATGTTAAATGGTCCAAATAATTTGTTAGGTTAATCATACAGAGCAGCACAGTAAAGTATCAAGTTAAAATTTAATAAAACAGTGAATACATATCTGTCGCGTGGAGGTTATCATCGCCGTTAAATAAAATGAAAAAATTTAAAATGGGCTTAGTAATAACATTGGTTGTTTATAATTACTGTACTAATAAAGTGCAGTGAGTGAGCTTCTGTAAATAATATAATTTTAATTAATACAATTAATTAATAATATTTGAAGTCAAAAGTTACATGCCGAGGCCGAAGGCAGAGGATTCACGAGCGTAGCGAGTGACGAGGTTGGCATGTGAAGCTTGCAGGGTGTCCCCTAGTTTGAATTAATACAACGTAAAATTACTACAAGAACATCCAATGGATAATCTAATTAATAAAGGTGGAATTTTAAATTAGTCTTTCATACTTAACTTGAAAAGAAAAAAAAAAAATACGAAGTGTATTTAACAACGATAAAAATTAAAAGAATATAGAGAAATTTTCTTTTTTTAAATATTTTTACGAAGTGATATTTTATTAGAATAATAAACATTATCATATTAGTTTTTTCGATAATTTCTAACGTTTAAAATCTAATATACTATAATTAACATAATTGTCTCATTAGATAGTTATCACACACTGTCATAAAGTATTTCAATTTAACATTTTATGCAGAGTTAAGTCTAAGTAACTACCACTCCCCGATTAAATTTACGAAAGTACCAAATCAATAATTCATTTGAAGGACGATGTAATTATCTACACCTCCTGAAACAATTGGTGTAGATAATTACTAACATTAAATTATATGAAATGTAGATTAGGCAATACATCCTCAACATTAACTTTATCTCTTGAATCACAATTTATTTATATGTTAAGTAAATATTCAGTAGACATTTAAGAAGTGTTTATGGTTGACGCAAATTACTGTTGATTATACTGATGTAATTTATCTAACATTATCCACCCAAGTTACTTGACTTATTTAGTTTAATCCCTAGGAGGGACGTAGGGCTGCAACGAAGGACCTCCACCGGACTCTGTTCTGCGCCAATCATTTTACCTCTTCCCAGGAGCCCTTCTTCCTGAATTTCACTTTCCACTGTCCTTCGCCACGTCTGTCTGGGTCTTGTCTCTTACTTTTTTCTTGCAGGTTCCAGTCTAACACTTGTCTACTTACGGTGTTTATAGGTCTTCACAGAGTGTGCCCTATCCAACCATACTTCCTTTTCTTTATCGTTTCCCTAATATGATCTTAAGTTACATCAATGCCACAACTCAGTGTTTGAAATTGTGTTAGGCCAGTACATTTTTAGAATTATTATTCTTAAACATATATTGATAAGAACTTGTAATTTATTTACTATGGGCTTTATAATTTTCCAGGTTTGGCATCCGTTTAAAAGAACGAATTTCATATTACTATTAAAAATTTCAAATGTTCTATTTCTTCTTATTTGTTGTGTATACCAGATACATACTAAAAGTTTAATTTGGTCTATATATATAATTATTATAATTATAGTTATTTTTTTTAGAATTTAGAACTCCCTAAGTCCTAATTTTTTTTGACGACGCCTATTGTACAATCCTGTACTTAAAGGTGAATAAAGATTTTGATTTGATTTTTATTAGCTGGAGTTGTGCAAAGATACCTTTTGCCTCTAATATTCTTAGTTCTACACCCTCTTCAGCTCCTCCTGTATCAGACACGACACTTCCCAAACACTGAAACTCCTGAACCTGTTCAATTCTAACATTCCAAACAAAGAGTTCTTCTTGACTTCTGTGGTTGATAAATATTTGGTCTTGTTTACATTTTATTTTCAGTCCGACCTTGTGCCCCTCTATTCTTAATTCATCTAGCTTATCTTTCGTGTCATTTAACTTAATATGACACAAAAGGCATAGGTTATCTTCGTAATCAGTATCTTCTAGTCTTTCTAACAGTTCCCACTGTAATTCTCTAGGCCTTCTATTTACTTTTGCCGTAACTTTGTTTAATACAATCAGAAACATTATGGGTAAGAGCAGTCATCCCTGTCTAACTCCCGTATTAATCTCAAACGGGTCAGTAAGCTTGCATTCGTGAATAACTTGATATTCATATCCTTTATAAGTTGCCTTAATGATATTTATTACCCAAATTATATATTTTTTGATATCAACTGTTTTATTACTAAGCCAAGAAACACAGTAAGCTGTAAAAGATCAGTAGCGTATAATAAAATATTTTTTTTGTTTCATATTAAACTCATTAATAATTGATATTATTATAAATTTTAACGCATATTTTATTTACGCATTTTTTTAACGCATATAAAAAACAACGCATAGCTTAGAGTAAGTACCGTTAAAATGTAACGGCGGCGAACTGTGATCCAGATACAGGTCTGTAATGCGGGAATTGCGTGTGTCACTCTGCTGAAGGCGCTGAAGTGACAGGGAGACGCAGATCACTACAAAAGTCCTTATAAACACTTCTTTGCAAAAGATTACCGATACTTTAGTATTGTTTTTTACAGACAGAATACAAACAAATAAATAAAATCTATCCATGCTTCTCTCGAAGATAAAGTGGCTTCCACGAGGAAAATAAATTTGCAGTAACTTTTCTTAAAAAAGAGAATGATCTTGGAAGTTCATTTGTGGCTAAAAAATCGTAATACACATAAAAAAATGTATCTAAGAATTTTAAGATTATTTGTAGAATAAGATCACAAATATCTTTGTATTGTTTTGTAGAATGAGGAATAAAAGTTGAGAAAATGTATGTTCATGTATATATATTTTAATAAGACCCACCTTAAAAGGTTTCTATTTATTAAATGATTGGTTTTTAATAAAAGTCACCAGAGAGCCTCTGTGTTTGAGCTTGGAGTGTAAAATAAATATTCTGATAGAAGCCTGCTATTTCAATCAATAATACATCTCATTCGCTAAAAGGCGCAGTTTCCAATACTTCTACATGTTTAACTCAAAATGATAATGGATGAATATTTTGTGAAACACAATATGTGAATATTTCGTGTGACAAATAAAATACTAAATAGTTAGAATTCTCATTTCGTCACATCAAAGCGAGAAGCTACTCCACTGGATATTGATTAATTAGGAATTTCAAATTGAGAACGAGAATTGATTTCCTGAAGAATGTCGTTAATATATTCAGCTTGAATAAATTGAAATATAATGACGTTTTAATAAATAAACAAACTTATAATGGAATTAATACTAATAAATATGCACATATCATTTAGTATATTCTAGTGACAACAAACTATATGCAAACCGATTTAAAAGGTTATATTTGCTCATTTTTATCAAGAGTATTTCAACCACGAAAATTACATTTCCTTAATTGTTCAATTATTTAACTGCATTTAGCTAAATAGTAAAATGTAGTATGAGATTTAGCTCATACTCTCCAACCAAATTTACGAAAGTATCAAATAAATAATTAATTGGATGGACAATTTAATTATCAAACCTCTCGAAACAATAACCAACATTAAACTATATGAAATGTAGACCAGGCAATATTGATTACAACATTGAGGTATCACAATACTTAATTAATCTAATAATTAAATTGATTTTGATTCCACAACGTTGTATTGTGAAGTTGATTACACGTATAAATATGCACGGATCTGTTTTAGAGCCTAAACTCGTTTTACAGCCGAGGCTTCAAGCTACCAAGAAGCTTGATTATTTACTTTATTTCCCGGTTTGTTACCCACCTGCTGAGACAGCGTTTCCCCGGAATTCTGTACAAACTCTTTCTTACTTCGTGTCGCTAAAGAGTGTGGCCGTTCTTTGAAAACAAATCACCTATTTTAAGTGTCACTTCTCAGCCATAAAGTCTAATGTATATAGAACATATGTATATAAGTCTGTAGAACAGAATCAAGTTGGGAAAATAGTATTATGCCGAATCAAGTTTTAAGCATCCTCTCTAGGTACACATTTTTTTAATTTTCAATACAACAATTAACTATATAATTTTCCAAATATATAAGGCATTAGAGTTTATATTTATATAAAATGATATTTAATTACAGTAAATATAAAGTACTAGCCGACAACCCTTGTATTGTTATATTGTTTCGCTACAGGGCGTTTATCTAAACTTGCTTACCCGTCCCTTCGTGGTTGTCTGTAAACAATCACATTAACATACAATTTTAGCCTGATGCCGTTTTAAAAAAGTTTCATTATATAGAAAAACAATAAGTATACTTTAGGGGGATGCAAAAGTGTGCAATCATGTCAGAGTTAGTAGAAATGACCTTAAACATTTCACGATAAAAACCAAATTAAAAAAGCTTTTGTGGCATGAATATTTTTTTTTTAAGTATCTGGAGTTTAATGCAAATGTTTCTCTTATGGAAAAAACGGAACATTTGTGGGGCTGTTTATACTCCTTAGAAATAGAATTTCGAGAAATCATTTCTTAGTGCGTCTTTATGACAAAAAGGCTAACTTCCCTCCATATTTCATAAAAATCTCTTCAGTGATTTTGGAAATTTCGTGAGGGGAGACATCGTTTTTGTATTATCCTATATTTATAGTAGGATAATATAAAAACTCGTGTTTGTATTATCCTATATATAAAAACAATCGGGTCTTTTAGTTCACTCACTTTCTGAACCTATTACTCGACCGATTTTGATGAAGTTTTTTTACTCAAAAGATAATTTTAATTTCTAACTAGTAACGGAGCTAAATGTTTTAAATTTCCATAGGTTTTTGCCCCACACGAACAATGCACAGATAAAGTTGCACGAATTTTTGCACAGATAAAGTTGCAATGTTATTCTTATCGAGATTAATTTTAATTGACCAGCTGTTGGCATAAACCAAATGTTAAATGGTCAAAATAATTTGTTAGGTTAAACATAGAGAGCAGCACAGTAAAATATGAAGTTAATTATAAAAGAGCGAATACATGTCTGTCTGTGTGTATGTTATCATCAGACGTAAAATAAAATGAAAACTTTTTGAAATAGGCTTAGTAACATTGGTTGTTTATAATTATTATGCTATAAATAGAATACAAATCAAGTGCAGTGAGTGAGCTACTGTAAATACATTTAAATAATATGATTTTACTTAATACAGTTTAATTACTAATAACCGAAGTCAAAAGTTACATGCCGAGGCCGAAAGCCGAGACATCACTAGCGCAGCGAGTAACGGGTTTGGCACGCGAAGCGTGCAGGGGTGTCCACTAGTATATATTAAGATCTAGTTGCAACTTGATTTAGTTCGAACATTGCTATGAATTAAACATGCCCAGAAATAAGATGTACGGTAATTTCATAGTAAAAGAAAGTAAAAGTTACCAAAGTTTAATACACTATATAATAATAATAATAATAAATATTTATTTTCTCAATTAATATACATAAATATACATAAATAAATAACAACTCATTTCTACAATAACATTAATACATAATTATTTATTCCTATAATGCACAGGTCTGATCTACATAAATGAAATAATTAAGTAAATGAGCAAAAGACTTAAAATTAATTGAGAAAATAGGGAACCTTCAAGCTTGGCCCGTTTGAAGGCATACATTCATAGTTGCTGTCACAGCTACCTTCATTACCAAAATATTACAATTAAATAATAAAACTAAAATTAGTGATTCTCCCTACAAAGAAACTCATATATACAAATATTAATATATTCAAGCTACTATATAAAAATCAAGTAAATAATTTAAAGCCCAAAGTAAATAATTATCAGAAACAAAAAATCCATCACATGAAATATGCTTACATGCACATATACAAATATAGACCTACAGATAAAACTATAAAAACATACTTATACAGACACACACTTACTCACACACATGCACATACACACACACACATACATACATATATTATACTAAATATAACTGTACACATTCTAATAAATTTCTATGATTTATATTACATGTTAAAAATTATCAAGAGGAATATAGAAAACCAATTAATATATGAAAATTGAAAGAATCAAACATCAAATAACCGCTGTAATTAAAAATTCTTCAACATCGTTAATAGAGAAAAGCCAATTTTTTAAGAGCTTTAAAAAAGTGTTCAGTGAAGTTTGCTCTTTGATATGTAGAAGATAGTGCTTATACCATGGCAGTTAAATGATTTCAGTACATTATTTTTTTCATCATGAGACCAATGAGGTAAACAAAACCAGGTCAATTCACCAAAGAGATCAAATTTACCAAACATTTGAAGAATCATCTAATTTAATAAGTGTTAGAATTAATCAATCTCAGAAGGAGATTAAAATTTGAAAATTAAAAATTATAAAAGGATACGTCGATCTGGGTCACAAACAAAGTGTACACTCATTCTTGACCCATATTCGTACAAGCCTATGTTGATTATATAATGAAAAATAAATATATAAAAATAATAAATAAACAAATAAAGTAACTAAAAAAAATCTATGCTATAACAACAAAAAACTTAAAAAAATTACGTGTCAGATAAATTATATTAATTAAAGTAAAAATGTAATTCAATGAAATCGAATAATATATAGTAATCGTCAATTATAAAATTTTATAATTATGTACATATACATAAATAAATATGTTAACCTTGAAATATACTTAGTAGTCTTTGAAGCAGTGTACAAACCATATAGTGAATATAATGAAAATGATACAATAATATACAACACTTCTGTAAACATATTAGTTATATGTAGATAACGTAGAAATTTTTATAGAAAAATATAATATGAAATATAAAAATTTCTTCATGTTTGCTGCAAAGAAATAGTAAAGAAACCATGCTACATGTTTATTTTTTTGAATATTATAAGTAAAATATACATTTAAGTGTAAATATTCAACAAAACGACGAGAATACAACGTTGTTTATTTTTAGAGAAGGGCATGTGTTGTGTGTTGAGCGAGTTTATCAAGTTACTTAGAAATTCAGGTCCCATCACTAAGTCTATAGAAAAACGGTCTAACATTATATCCAAGGGAGCTCCACAATGCATTTGACATTTTAGAGATGTAATATTGAAGAAATATTTACTTGAGCACATTTTAAGAATAAGTAACTGAGTAAAACATTATTCTAATGAAGTGTGATCTTAATCTTTTACACATTATTTTATGATTATTATGATCTTTAGAAAGGATATTTATTAAATTAAATGTAATGAATAAAGACAATCAAGCAATAAGAGATTCATATTTAGAAAGATTAGACAGTATGTTTACTGTGGGGTAAGGCTAATGCCTACATTGGGGTGGGGGAGGGGAGGGGGATAATTGCGTGATATATAAAGATACGAGTTTTTAGATGGCTGTTAAATAATTATGTAGCCTTAGATGGCTTTTAATTATGTAGCCTTAGATGGTTGTTAAATAATTATATAGCCATAGATGGCTGTTAAATAATTATGTAGCCTTAGATGGCTGTTAAATAATTATGTAGCCTTAGATGGTTGTTAAATAATTATGTAGCCTTAGATGGCTGTTAAATAATTATGTAGCCATAGATGGCTGTTAAATAATTATGTAGCCTTAGATGGCTGTTAATTGCTTAGATGGTTGTTAAATAATTATGTAGCCTTAGATGGCTGTTAAATAATTATGTAGCCTTAGATGGTTGTTAAATAATTATGTAGCCTTAGATGGCTGTTAAATAATTATGTAGCCTTAGATGGCTGTTAATTATGTAGCCTTAGATGGTTGTTAAATAATTATGTAGCCATAGATGGCTGTTAAATAATTATGTAGCCTTAGATGGTTGTTAAATAATTATGTAGCCATAGATGGCTGTTAAATAATTATGTAGCCATAGATGGCTGTTAAATAATTATGTAGCCTTAGATGGCTGTTAAATAATTATGTAGCCTTAGATGGTTGTTAAATAATTATGTAGCCTTAGATGGCTGTTAAATAATTATGTAGCCTTAGATGGTTGTTAAATAATTATGTAGCCTTAGATGGCTGTTAAATAATTATGTAGCCTTAGATGGTTGTTAAATAATTATGTAGCCTTAGATGACTGTTAAATAATTATGTATCCTTAGACGGCTGTTAAATAATTATGTGGCCATTTTTATTCCTATACGCCAGGCTTAAATCAATGTAATCAAATGGTAATATTATGATGAAAACGCTTTCTTACGTTTCAGTGCTCTTTATATTTTATACATGAATAATGAGGTGTAAATAAATATTTACTCTGATTAAAAAAAATGACCTAAAAAATCCTACCAAATATACTTGCAAAATCAAAGATAAATAATTAGTACTGTTAAATTTGGCGAATTTTATTTTTAAATTATTAAAATTTTACTATAATAGTATATGTTTTTGATATTATTGATTTTATTTATTCTATCAACATTGTGTGTCATATGTGACGGTATTAGTAGATGTTGTAGTACATACGGTCTAGCAATACTTAATAATTATACGTTAAAGTCAATATAAAAATTCGAATAAGTAAAATACACATTGAGTAGTTTTAGGATTTAGATTCATGCAATTTGAATATGCCTAATGAAAAATATATTGTACATTTTTCTTTTAGATTTGGTCTATAATTTACAGTTTACAAGCCACCTTTTGCATCAGAGTCTGACAGAACAATGAGGTTCTATTGACGGTGGAGCTAAAGTGATTTTCGAGAAAGGCTCCTGAATATTCAAAACCAACCTGAAGTGTTTTCTCATTAAGTTAGTCAGTCTTCGTAAAATAAATGAATAATGCAACTATTTCTGTATTTTATTTTGAATAAGCTGAGAATATTCAAAGTTATATAATTTAAAGAGGGGGTCAGCTGTAATTTTTCAACTCGAGATTTCACCCCATCCCTTACCATGTCACACCTGCATTTCTTCTTTTATTTTCAGAATCTGGGTCAGTTTATTTAGTAGTAAGTCCTCCCCCCCGGTATGTTTGAAACGTTAATTACGTTTCCAAAATGAAGGATATATATATTTGGCTTTTTCCAAAAAGTGAGGGTACTTTTCCTAGTAAAAATATAATTTCTTAGACTATAATAAACTAATAATTTCTATGATTAACTGAGCGTGTTACAAAGATACTAAGAATTCTAAACTGTACGGCGCAATATGTATTTCCCAAAACATTAATTATACTAAGTGAAAGTACTCATATAAAAAATCTACAGTCAAGTTACTTTTTTGAATTTATAATGATCTCGTAGTTACAGAGCCGGTCAAATAAATATCTACTGTTGTAAATACATGCATTACACTTATTCGCCCTTACCTCAACGATCGGCGCCTTAATAATGAATAATAATAAAAAAAGGAGAAAAATAAGTGTTTCTGTTAGTTGTACCTTTTGTTGAATTAAACTGGTTTGGTGTGACAAATTAAGAAATAAGGTTTTTAAAGTAAAATAACAATTTCATAAATTCGAAATTTTAAAATAATTTTTTATTTAACGTGTTTTCTACGTAGAATACGATTATATTATAACTTTTGTGGTTAAATATTACTGTTTATAACAATAAAAAACATTTTCTCTTACTTTAACATAATTAAATTTAGCTTTACTTAACATGGATTTATGAAAACAATCAAGACTCACGTCAAAATTGGACTTGTGCAGCCTGAAAATTCACGTGAAACATAAGAAAAAATTGGATTAATCAAACCGAATAACGAAGAAGAATTTAAAAAAATGAAACATATTCAAAAGTTGGTTTTTTAGTTTCTTACCTTAAAATATCGCAAATGTTAAAGAAGAAAAATCTAGATTTTGTGTGTGGACACAATCTACATTCATACTATAGTCTGGTTCACATGTACTTTTTTGTGAAATTTTTCAGCCCCGTCCAAAAATTACGACCAAGGTGTCAATCGATTCGTATTTTTACCTAGAAAGTTTAAGGAAAGGTCCGAAAACACGCTGATAAAAATTACAAAAGTTATAAACAATTAAGTGAAAAAAATGGGACTTTAGTTTTTTTTTAATTTCTCGGAAATTTTCAAAATTTTGGAAATTTGAAAAAGATTTTAAAAGATTAATGAATTTTCGTAAAAAGCGTCCCGACTCCCGAAACTGTATCTCAGTTATTTATAATTTTCACATAGCCATGAAAATAGAGCCAAAAATCGGTAGTCTGGCTTCCGTGCGCATTCTATCACTCTGACATAAAAACAAAACAAAAAAAATTAAACATATCAAATGTAAATATTAAGGAATGAAAAATTCATGTAATGTTGGGATACAGCAATAAACAATAATCCGCAGTAAAAATATTTTTATCTCAATTTTAACGTTAATTATAAATTTGTTAATTAATAACTTTTTCTTAATTGAAAGTTAATATAAAAAACCTTATAATAATTAAACTAAAACTCTGGAATTTCTTTCCTTTGGTGAAGTTATTTGTAATAAGAAAAAAAAAAAAAAAAAGATTACCGTTGCTGAAATAAACTAAATTTTCTTTTTTATTAACAATTGAAAATTGTAATTTTATTATGTATTTTTTATAAAATTATAATTTTTAATTGTTATGAAAAAATAGAAAATAACAATTTTTTTATTTTGGCAATGGTAATCTGTTTTTGCCTATTAAAAATAACTTCACCAAAGACAGAAATTCCAGGGTTTTAGTTTAATAACTATAGGGATCTTATATTAACTTTTAATTAAGAAAAAGTTATTAATTAACAAATTTATAATTAACGTTAAAATTGAGATAAAACTATTTTGACTTCGGATTACTGTTTATTGCTGTTTCCCAACATTACATGAATTTTTTTATTCCTTAATATTCACATTTGATATGTTTAAATAATTTATTTTGTTTTTATGTCAGAGTGATAGAATGCGCGCGGAAGCCAGACTACCGGTTTTTGGCTCTATTTTCATGGCTATGTGAAAATTATAAATAACTGAGATACAGTTTCGGGAGTCGGGACGTTTTTTTCGAAAATTCATAAATCTTTTCAAATATTTTTTCAAATTTCCGAAATTTTGAAAATTTCCGAGATATTAAAAAAATTAAAGTCCCATTTCCCCCCACTTAATTGTTTATAACTTTTGTAATTTTTATCAGCACGTTTTCGGACATTTCCTTAAACTTTCTAGGTAAAAATACGAATCGATTGACACCTTGGTCGTAATTTTTGACAGGGCTGAAAAATTTCACCAAAAAAGTACATGTGAACTAAACTACTAGATCTAGATTTTTTATCACTAGCAGCAAAGTGGTTGTTTTCGGTGCGCAATCATGTTTTACGATACATTGCGCACTGGCTGATTTTTCAGACCCTTGTTAAAGTAAGGTAACATAAAAAATCACTTCATGGATCAAATTCAGTATAAAAAACATCTGCTATTTAGGCAGCACGAAAAAAACATATTATTTTTGACAGTATTAAAATTAAAAAAA